>VDFB02140941.1:17786-39783 GCA_007258455.2 Sequoia sempervirens | reverse complement strand
TTGATAAATCAAAGATTCTCATGCATTCCATATTCATTTCAGTCCTTAGCATTCTTAGCATTCATGCATATTTCATCATTATATATGGAAAAGCAAAACAAGAAAACATTTACCAGCTGAAAGAAGATTGCAAGACAACTGTTTGACGAAATTCCAAATCATCCAAAACTGAAAATTAAGGACAGAAATTGCAATGGTCTTTACACACAGTAACACACAATATTTACGTGTAAACCCTTACTGGAGAAAACCACAGTACAAATAATGTACTTTATATATTTAATGTGAATTACAATGATTGTAGGCACCAACCTACTAGAGGCACCAACCCCTAACTTGTTTTGTAGGCACCAACCTACAGGAGACACCAATCCCCTCAATTTGTAGGCACCAACCCCCACAGTTCTTAGGCACCAACCCCCACTTGCCAAGCACCAACTTAGCAAAAGATAATAACTTTGAGAACAATTTTCCACTTTCAATGTTGCTTCTTCAATGGATGATGGACAATTCTGCTCAACCAAGCTGCTATAACTCTCTTCTTAAATCTGATATAATTACCTCAGAATATCTTCTCCAAATCTGCTATAGTCTTCTTCAAAGGTCTACTATAAAGATCTGTCTTATATATAATCTCATACATCAAATTCAACTTATTGCTTTCTCATTAATGTCTTCCTTCAAAATAATTTTGTTCCAAGTCTGCATTCTTTCTTTCTTTCAAGTCTATTCAAAAAAATCTTTTATGCACCTGCTCAAAAACTCCTTTCATTCATTCATAAAGATCTTCTTGATGATGATGTTTCCCATAAAACAGATTTCTATCTCCTTATAAATCTGCAAATAATCTTCTCATAATCTTCTTATAAGACTGCAAATAAATCTCCATAAACTCACTCACAATTTCCTCATAATTTGCTTATGAACTCTTCATGGATCTGTTCATAAAGACTTCACAAATCTGCTCATAGATTAGCTTAATCGTTCTCTCCAATATGCTTTACTTCTGTACATATCTTTCTCAAAATTCGCTCTTCAAAGTCACCTGGCTGGCGTATGTATCATAAATCTTTTAATTCACACCCACACTCCCTCCTCATCTCAAAAAGTAATTAATATTTATATCTCTGTACTTGAATGTAGAGAGGCATCCCTTTTGAATGGACATAATCTTTAATAAATACCTTTTCCTTAATCGCACCCTTTGAGACTTAATGAAGTTGCATCATAAATTAAATCGCACCTCTCCATTCATTTTTAATAAATCTGAATTTAGCATTTTTAATATTAGTTGTTTGCTTTATAAAGATAATCGCACCTATTCAAACTTGCTTTTAGTGATGGAAATTTGTTTCTAAATGAAATTGTATCATTCCATTTAGTGAAGTGTATCCTTTCAAAACTGAATCGCTGCCTTTTAAAGACTTTTGTCTTTTCTGACTTGTCTTTTTCTATTTTTTTCTTTATTCATTTTGTCTTATGTGCTGCACAGGAAAACTTTTGATCGCTGCTGTTTTTTTTTAAATGCTTCTCTTTAAAATAAATATTAATAGCTGCTTATTCAAATATACTAATTGCTGCACTCTCCATAAATACTGTTTCTCCATATTAATAAAGCCTTCTTTTATATTTGTTTATGCTTTTCAAAGGACTGCTCAGATCTGTTCATACTCTTCAAAGGACTGCACATATGCTCTTTATAAAGTCTGTTTTAAGAACATATTAATATCATTTAAAGACTTTTATTGAATGTTCTCTGTATACATTCCATTTACTCCACAAATGGATCTTCTTTAGTGATCTATTGTATTCTCTTCATATACACTCTTAACTTGACATCATTGACAATAATGGCAACTGTTTCTTCTATCAATCTTCGATCAATGAACTCCTTGACATCAGTCAAACCAACAATCTGGACTGAGCACCTTTGACATCAATGACAATATTTCCAACAACTTGTATATTTTATTGCACTCTGTTCATATTTATTTTTTACTATAATTGTGTTTACTAGTTTCATTTAATATCTAGATTCTGCAAATTCAATTTAGCTTGTACATTGTATTGCTCCCTGTTCACATTTGTTTTTTACTATAATGATGTTTATTGGTATCATTGTATATCCATGGTTGTAGCATGTATGTGAGTATCATACCGATTGGAGCATGGATAGAAAAATCTGATTTTCAACATCATAGTGGTTGTAGCATGCATTGGAGCATCACCATGATTCTAGCATGGATGTAGAGTACTGATTTCGGAATGGATGTTAAAGGACTGATTTTAGCATGAATGAAGAATGCCTAGGTAAATTTGATGATTATGATTTTCAAATATGGAGTTGGATTATGTATGGCAAAATTTCTAGCGTGCTTTTGAGGCTACAAAGTTGTGTGCATGTGAAACATGATTGTGGCGGGTCTTCCATAGCAGATCTTGTTTAACAGCAGTTGTATTAATCACCTATTGGCATCTAAAAGCATGCTTATGAACCCAAAAGTTGCACTCCAAAAAGAAGACTGTTGAATTCATGGGTTTATTATATGATATACTCACCATCATTACTGAGGGCATTTCCATGCATGTCCAATTGTGAGACCCACGGGCAGTCGTGGAGGAGGCTGTAATTCCAGTTAATCACATAATCAAAGACAATTATCACTACTTGTAAGCATGTGGAGAACAAGAAAGATCATCGTCCTAGCCTACAAGCAGATATGTTGCAGCAAAATCTCAAGAGTATCAGCCAAGTCAAAGACCACTACCAGCCATATAGCTATGAGGCCAAGACACCAAAGAGTGCAAGAGCAGCTTTGTGGAGAACAAGGTGGTCATGTGGTAAGGATATGAATTAGCAATACTTCTGACAGTCAAGGAGACACTCCAAAATCAATCTATTTTCACTACATGTTAAAACAAAAGACTATAAAAGAGCAATCAAATTCACTTCATGGGAAAGGGAAAAACAGTTTATATCTCATTTAGAAGATAGCAAGGTCTACCAAAAGCCTTGATATTGGGGAGGGTGATCTGAAAAATACATCATAGAAAATGCCATAATCCAGTTGGTAGAAGTATTTAGCTTTACTTTCTAGTTTGTATGATGGATAAAGTGCCCTGAGACATCCTTTCACTCTGTCCACAAACAGAACTGGACAAATAGACTGCAGAAGAAACCTGAAGGCAAAAGACGAGTGCAGGAAGTGTTTCAAGCATGATTTGGACATGTTGCTGCACACATCACTTGTGAAAACAGTTGTAGTGGACAAGTTTGGCTGCAAATGTTCCTAGCTTCCTCTACAATTAAGCCCACCTCATATAAGCCAAAATTTTAGGCTGAAGCATCCATTTGGAAGGTAGGGCATTTCCTAGCATGTGGAACATTTTAAATCCACAAAAAAATTGAGTTGCTTATTTGCAAGTATAAATATACCCCTTGTAGTCATGTATGGGCATTCAAAGTAGATTCTAATTCAGTATGGAGTTCTAGGATGACTCTGTGGCTGAGTGGATACTGAAGTATGTAGATTAAGGTAGTTTTCCACTGCAGGCCAAGCTTTTAAAGCACAGTGGAAGTACTATGGAAGGCCCAAAGCATTCTTGATGGCCCAGATTGAGTAATTGGCTTTAAAATATTGCATGATGATAGTGGAGATGACGATGCACAATCTTTGTTTTGTGGAATTATCCTACATTCAGTTTCTCCACTGTAAATTCTTGTTTTAATATGTACTTTTCATTTTGGTTTCAGTCGTTTCCTTTCTTATTCATTCTATTCAACTAGTACACAAATTCAAGCTCTTAAGCAAGCATGAAAATATGCATGTTCATTTTATTGCAAACATAGCTCTTGTTTGCAACAGCAAGAAGAAATAAATTTCAGTCACGAGTTAAAGAATCAGCATAGCTGCATACTTCTTTGCTGTACCATGTTTTTCTTGGAATTGGAAGTCAAAAGTTGAAAGTAGCGTGAAAAGGGTGTGAAATCTGATTTGTAGCTTTGTAGGCATGTATTTGAGCATGTACTTGGAGTGAATTGGATAAAAGATATGGATGACAGCCTATAGCTGAAGCAAACATCTACTATCTGACTTACATATGTTGGTTTCAGTAACATAAGAGCATTAAGTCAACACATCAGTAAATTTATATGTGTTGGTCAACCGTGTATTGGTATATCCAAGTCAATTATGGATCAAAGTTTCAAACACTCTTTTGTTTTATCACCTATAATGACCAAATTGTACAGCCCTTTTCCCCTATGCTCCACGGGGTTTCAGGGATGGGGATGGTAGGGTACAGCGGGATGAGTTTTCGGTATGGGGGTACTTTTGGGTCATTTTTTAGGGGACAGCAGGGGACGGCCGATTAAAAATATAGAGAAATTTCAAATGATCATAGCATAACGTTGATAAAGCATTCATTCTAGACATTGTATAAGCTTAATACATATCATTAGACTTGAATTGAAATTTCACATGAGAATTGACAAACAAATTAACAAAATTCAAATGCTTTTCATTATCAATGTGCATACATATCATATAAGAGTCTGATAATTATAACAAAAATGCCCAAAGGCTCCAAGTCTCAACTATGAAATGACATGATAAACATAAAACTAAGAAAATATATGGCTGTCCAGTGTCCCTAATCAGCAAGTAGGTCTAAATCAACATTGCCCTCGCCATCAGAGCTCCAGTCTAAGTCAATGTCAGTGTCCATGTCAATAGAAGGGTCTGCCTCAACCAATGGAACCCCAACCAATCCCCTCCTATGCATTCCTCCTCATTGTGCATAGCATCTTCGAGATTAACATCCCAACGTAAGGCTGGAGTCTAACAATACTCAAGAGATTGGCGATCCTGTAGCCACAAAGCACTATGTCCAACCACCAACTTCTCCGATCGTCTAGAGGTAAGGTTGTTCCTCTTGACTGATTGGATGAAGCTATATGTGGACCAATTCCTCTCTGCAGCAGAGGAACTAGCAACCTGTGAAAGAAGATGAATGGCAAGTAATCTCAACTCTGGTGCATCCTTCCCATACCACGTCCACCATCCAATAGGGTTGGTTTAAGCCAATGTAGCTCTATCTGTCCTCGCCTCTGGTTTGCTGAAGGTTGGACCACGAAGATTGGTAATGTCCCCAATTTTGCGAGCATCAGAGTTCAGTGGTTTTAGCCTATTCCTGGCCCTCGTAGGCTAATATGTCTAGTTAGAGGGTCTCTTTTGGCGGTGATCAGAGGAATCTCTCCTTCAGCATCTCGTGTGGGTTCAAGTAGCCTTCAGTTGATTCAGTTTCATATACTTACTATTTATAGTAAGTCAGCCGACAAGCAATTCTATTTATAGCAGGGCACCTAAAGTTCACATGTTGGCAGTGTCGATTCCCAAATTCAGTTGAGTTGGTGAAATAAGGAGTTTTGCCTAAGTTATAACGTTTAATTATTATTAAAGGTGACTTTAATAATAATTAATATTTTAATATTATATTATAACATTATATTTGCACTTTATGACTTGAGGGTCCATTCATCATTAAAAAGGGGGCCGTTTTAATTAATTACTTGGGCGCCAATTTCAAGGACATATTGTAATATTCCAAAGTGCAAACATTATATTATTTTAAAATGATTTAAAAGGCAAATTGGAGGGGATTGGCCTATTATCTTTTATCCCACATTGGTGAGAAAAGTGTATGAGCTCCTCCAGGAAAAGTATAAAAGAATCTTAAGGGGCTCATTTGGAGACAATTCAGAATTGATTATTGGATATTTGTTTGATAATTTCTCATTGGTGTTTGGGGAAGGGAGCCCAAGGGTTTCTGCCAGCGTATCGGCTTTGGAGAACGAAAACTCTCCATTGTATCAGCATTCTGAGGTTGTGGAATATCAGCTGAAGGTGTTCACTGTTGGCTTCATCCAGAAGTCAAGTCTATGCTTCATTAGATTTATTGCTTCAGATCTACAGGAGATTGTATTTCCGGGTATGCACATATTTGTAAAAGCTTTGAAAGAAAATCAATAAATTAATTGCATTGCTGCAATAGGGTTTATGTTTACATTTCTTGTATTTGATTTCTTGACTGGCAATCTATGAGAAAATACGAAAAAATTACAAACCCTTATCATTCAGCATAAAATAGAAGCAAGCTGTGTCTCTTACAGATTGGTAAATGCAAGCCACTGTGTGAAGTATAGTAGATTCCTCTGAAGAATACATTTTTGTAAGGGCCCTCATGAAGCCTTCTTTCACCTCTTCATCATGAGATGGAGGCACTCTCCCAGGTCTCAGTGCATACCATTTGGGATTGAGAGCATAGGCTGCCATATGAAGCGGGGTGTTCATAATGTCCCACCGTCGCGTCACAATGGGCCTAAGATGCTCCTCATAAAATGCCAAAGTAGGGTCCCTGCTATAAATTGCTTGCTTGACCTGTCCAAGCATACTATCAAAGGTCTCATAAATCTCTCCAAGGCTAGGAGAGTCAGTATCAACATATCTAATCACTTGCACAATAGGCTGGATGAAGGAGCATACATATCTGCAAGTGCAAACAAGTTACAAAAATTAAAATCAGCAATGCCAATTTTCTTACCTCATTGTGGACCACCAGTCATCATCAAGGATTTTTTGTTTCACACTTCTTCCCTCTGGTGTGCTTGACTCATGCCATCTACCCCACTCTACATTGACCACCATTAATTGTAGAGCCTCTTGGACCTCAATCATCCTCTCCACTAAAATGAAGTAGCTGGCATATCTAGTCTCCACAGGCTTGAGGAATTCCTTCTTTGAAAATGTTCTAAATAAAGCAAGTGAAGTGTGATGATTGCAAATGAACATTTGCACATCTCTAGCCTCAACAACCACTGCCTTCACCCAAAGGTATCGTTCAATGCATGCACACAACAAAGGGCCCAAAAAATGTGCTTATAAGCACTCTCCACCATCAATCCAACTAATTTAAACACACGGGCTAAATCGGTCACTACCTGCACAACATTAGAGGCTCCAACCTCCTCTATGGCATCTCTCAAAATCTGAAATTGGAAGGTTGCATCTTTCCTTTTGCCCGAACAATCTATAGCTCTAAGAAAATAAGAGCCTGCTGAACTAGTGACAATAAGATTAAATGAAATAGAGTATGCATAGCTTGTAAAATTGTTTAAATCCATAGCAATGAAAGAAAAATTTGAAAAAAAAAAAGAACTAAAAGATATCTGTTTACTGATGAGTATCCGCCCGCTGTGTTTCTGGCACATAACTCACCGAACATGTTTAGCTCACAAGTTCAGTGAGTACTTAAGATTATGCTTCTAACTATTACTGCTTGGACAATCCTGAGCTAGAGTTAAGTTAGAAGAGGAGGTGTACTATCTGATTGCATTCTTTATGATTTCATAAACAGGTCAGCGTGGCCCCTTGATGGAATGAAATTTGACACATTGAAGGAGCAACATGCAAAGCGGAATCCAGAAGATCTGGTCATTGATTATGGTCAGTATCAACAATCCTTCATTTCATCCCTTTACTGCTTGCTCTTAATTATTTCACTTTAAAGTTGACATCCTGAATTTGTTTGCAACAGAGGACCAGTTTGAGTCTGAACCAGAGTATGCAACTTCTGACGATGAGACAGATGCTAGTCATGCTTCTGATTCAACTGAAGCAGAAGATTTATATGAGGAGGGAAAGGACAGACCTGTTGCTGATCTTGGGAGTGGATGGGGTAGGATTATATTTTCTCCTGTGAGAAGGGGCAAGCATATCACTATGGATATCTGCCATGCCACAAAAAGAGATGGATCAGAAGGCTCTCTTGACCGTCTAGTTATTTCTAAAAGCAAAAACCCAACTCTTCACCATCAAGCTCACAGATCTTTTTGGGGTGATTTGTGGCCATTCTAAAGGAGGTTCAACAAGATATGTCCACAGGATAATCTCTTGTTTTAAAGGACAAGCCTGCGGGTATTTTCTCCTCTTGCTCTTTGTTACAGATAGGAAGGCTCCTGAATCCATGATCTCAAAACAAAAAATGGCATTCCTTCTTTGACCGACATGCCACAAGTTTATTCCAGTTAATTGTCATCTATTTGGTATTTACAGCTCACCTATTCTAGCTTACTTCTGTGTATAACATTCTTCACTGAATCTATGAAACATCGGAGTATTATATATCTGCCTACTACCTAAGGTCAAATTTCCTTTGGGATGCGTAACAGATTATAGGCAATGGGGACATGAAGTCATCCTTGTACAGTGACACATTAACTGTAAATTAAAAATGATTGCTTCCTTATCAAGCTTCATGTCTATTGTTTAAATATTGAGAAAATGTCTACCGAATATAAAATTTTCTGCAGACATCTGACATGAAAAAGGAATAGATTAAACATGACAGAATTCTTATACACCTTCATTCCTTGGAATTTTTGTTTTGTGTCTGTGTTACGTAAAATTGAGCAAACTTTGACTCTGATGCTTCAAATTTGAAACTCAATTCGGCAAGTTCAGGTTGCAATCCTGAAATTGAGACTGCATAAGTTGATGGCTACAGGTGTTGTGTCTGAAGTCCATTCTCTTTCTTAGAGAAGGTTTAAATCATTTCCAAAATGAATACTATGCATAACTTATGAACCATGTTTCCATACTTTAGATATGTTCTTTGTGTATGCAGCATTTAGTTTAATTTTCAGTGGGTGAGTATTTTGCAAACGAAGCTTGCTAGTTCACGGGTAAGGCTATGTTCAAATAGTATTCTCCATCCTGAATCAGAAACTAACATAAATATTTGCATTTTTAATCAGTAAATAAAGGTTATATAACTAGGTATTTCACATACTCTGTGTTTCAACAAGATTTGTAACACAACTTTTGCTGGCTTATTCTATCTCTAATGTGTATATGTTCGATTCAGTTTCTTATTATTTATATCTTACCTTAATTATAGAGAAACATTGTATCGTCTCTCCACCATGAAACTAAAGTTACTTGTCTAGCGTCCATTTTCACATTGGCAAACATCATCTAATGTGCATAATTTGCGTCCTATATTATTTGTATTCCTTCCAAACAAAGAAGATGAAGAGAATGCTAAGGTCACTAGAAATGTTTATAGGTATAAAGGCATATGCATGATAGAACATTCTTATTTACTATTTTCTTGCTGCTAAAGATGATATAACAATTACCATGAAACTTTCTAGCAAGGAACCTCTTAGTGGGCATGGAATTTTTTGTGTTGATTATAATTCAAGTAGCATGTTTTAGCATGAGTTTAGTATGATATTTTAAGAGAACGTCTTCTTAAATACACATTTTAAGGTTGCATCATAATATGGGATAGATCTTGTGAATTCCAAATAGTTGAAAAAGTAAGATTTGATTTCAAGTTGGCTCTACTAGGGTTTTGGCTAGGCTTGGTTTAAATGTTCTTGCTCGTCTCTCTCCACTATCCTTGTCACCCTTGTTTCATACTACATTTTGAAGTAGAAGTCTACATTTATAATATGTTTTTCTAGTTTCATCACCTTCAAGTGATGTTTACTCTTTTATATAGCAACCAACCCAAACAATCCCACATTTGTTAGTTTGTCTACTTCAAGCTTGGACATGTAGGAAAATGGTTCCCAAGCGATCACAAAAGTTCATTTCAAAAGTAGTACATGAGCTAATTCTATTGCTCTTGATGTTGTCTTCCTTGTTCGTGATTTTGAAAATTCTTGTAAGTCTATTGAAACTTAACCCTTGTTGGATACTTTGTGGGTCATATCCCCTCTAAAAGCATGTTGCATTAGTTGGGTCAACTCTTCTTTAGTTTGCATGGGATTTGCATAGAAGCCATCCAAAATCTCACAGAGGGATTTTTCCTTTTTTCATTTTGCTAAAGTCAAGTTTGCCAAGGTTGTTTTCAAGCATGGCCCCTAATCTAGTTCCAAGGAATTTATTGGAGATTGTCCTTTTTGACCACTTTCTAATTTGGTTGTTTATTGAATGGAAAATGGTGGGCCCAAGGTGCCTAAGATGTTCTTCTTGAACACATCATTGTTGAATCATTAGCTCGTGATGGCATGTCTTGTGCATATGGAATCTTGAACCTTGCTTGGCCCCCAAGGTTGGTTGGATTCAATGGCAAAATGATGCAATCAAATACAACTCATTTCCTCTAGATCTATAGGTGCTAGCTAACCTTTTCACCATTGGTTATACAAGGCCACCACATCAGAGCTCTACAACACCATTGCCAAGCTAGAAACTCTACCTTTCTCCTTATAGTTGCATGTTGCTTGGCTTTGGTAGTAGAAGTAGATTGTTGGTATGCACACAACTCAAGGTGCCTAGTTGAAAGCTTCACCTTCATTAGCTCAAAATTGGGGACAATTTTTTCAAAGAATTCATTCAATCCCATTGAGTTTTCCAACCCTCTCAAAAGATCAAGCACATCAAAGAAGGGTACCATTGCCATTCATCAAGCTTTTGTTCACCATTACCAATAGGTTTTCCAAGCTCAAGCCCCCTCCCTAGTTGTGGCACAAGCTCTTCATCAATGTGTGAGCATTGTTCCCACTATGCTTTTTGCTTCTCAATGAACCTTCTATGATCAACACCTATCCTTTGTGGATATTCAAGACGTGGTTTTCTCCATGGCCAATGACAAAGCCCTAGGCTATGATGGGTTCACTTGTGAATTCTATTAAACACTATGGGACACAATTGGCCTTGACCTTTTATAGGTCTATAATGAATCCTATACTACTAGCTCCTTGGGAGGCATCATAAACAAAGGGAATATCAAATTCAAACCTAAGGCTAGTGATTTGGAAGAGATTGGCAATACGTGGCCAAGTATGTTTTTGAATACTAAATACAAGATCATAGCCAAAGCTCTTTTGCTCCACATTCACATTTTCAACTTTCATCCAATGAAAGCAAGCATGCTTTATCAAAGGCCTCTATATTCTTCATAATATTGTTATTGTTTGGGAAGGTATGGAATGGGGTGAACGCTTTTAACAATGGGCTCGCTTTATCAAAATTGATTTTGCAAAAGTTTATGACCTTATTGAATGGCCTTTCATTCTAACCATGCTTCAAGCATTGGGTTTCAGTCTAAATTTCATAGGTTCAATTCAAATGTTTTTTGCATATGCCTTTACCTATTGGCCCACAGTTGTCGTTGCACCAAAAGATTGACCTGTTAATGCCTGATACAACTACCAGAGTTAACGGATCCACGAGAGGCGGTTAGTCCATGTCACGAATCTCGAGGGGAGCACTGACCATCTGCCAACAAACTCCCCCTCAGCATTACCTGAGGGGATTCAAACCCGACACCTTTGGCTCTGATACCAATTGTTGGCCCACAGTTGTTGCACCAAAATATCGACCTATTAATGCTTGATACAACTACCAGAGTTAATAGATCTACAAGAGGCGGTTAGTCCATGTCACGAATCCCGAGGGGAGCGCTGACCATCTACCAACATTACCTACCTTACTATCAATGGGTAGCAATCCTCCTCATTTGGGATTTTTCACTCCATCAGGGAAAGTTACCTTTTGGCACCAACGTTGTATGTTTTGGCAATAGAAGGTTTGGCTACCTATTAGCCAACTCTATCTCTCAATGAAGTGTCAAGGGTATTTCTCTTCCTAACTCTTCCTCCCAACTTGTTAATGGTCATTATGTTGATCATTCCTTCCTCATTCTTCTCAAGGATCTGGATAATGTCAATAATGCTTTTAAGTGTCAATACATGTTGGCATGCTTTTGATTTTGGCATCTAATGGAAGAAAACTTAGTTATTGCCAATCTTTTCTCCCCATACTAGCTTGGCTTGAAAATTATGGCTAGAAATGGGTTGATCATAGGGAGATCTTTCACTTTCTTGGCATCCATTTTGTTGTCCAATCTTCCCCTATTGACTTGTGGCAAGTTGTTTTTTCTCACATTGCAAAGACGTATTATTGGATTGTCAAACCCCTTTCCTTTACGTGGAAATTTTAGATTTGCTCTAAAGTGCTCATTGCTACCTATGTCCACCATTCATCTTGTTGGGTCCCTTCCAAAGCCTCTTACCATAAGGTAGAGTGACTCAAGAGTTTATTCTAGGCCTTGATGAAGCATAACATAGGTATTCACTAAGTCGCCTAGGAATTGTGTTGCCTCCCATAAGATTCTAGTAGCCTTGGATTTATTGATACTTACATTTTGCCAAGTTGGCCATCCATGCCTTAGAGGGCCAAGAAGCTTGAAAATTTCTCTATCATTGCATAGCTTTTGGTACACCCTTTGGTCATAGTTTGTGGCATGGTCTAGGCTTTCAAACCACTTTCATTATGAAGGAGCCATTATAAATACAAGGCACCTTTGTTGCCAAGAGAATTTGGCATGCCTGAGAGGTTATCAAGTTGTGGCTCATCTAGAATGGGAATGGCTTCAAAACTAGGTTATCTATCAATTAGCATTTCTTATGGTGTCTCTTGTGATCACTTGCTAGGATCAAACTTGTGTTAAAGTTTCCTAGATCAATGTCTTAAGGCTCTATAAACATGGGATTTGCACCATTTTTTTTATCTTTTCTCCAAGAATACTAGGACTTGGTTTTCTTCGTTAGATTTCAAATTCTTGGTGATCAAGATTTGGATTCTTATCAAACTATCTCAAACATAGTTCCCGTGAAATGGTTCACAAGGTGGGAATCCACTACATCAAACCATGGTGGAAGAATTGGAAGTGGTTTCCAAATACTCCTTTTAGGAGTTACAAACCTTGCCAAGGTTATTCATGGCTTTCCCCTCACCTACTTATTGTAACCAAGCTTAATACGAAGTGGAATATTTAGTCTTGTACCTCCCACTAAAGATGTGGGTTTCAAATAGTTTGGGATGCTCTAATTGAACCCAAACTAGCTCACTTCCCCCAATGTCTTCTCTATCATGATCCCGAATGGTATCTCAACTAGCTCACTCCGGTGTGTGAATGACAAATTATCCTTTTGTGGCCATTTGGAAACCATCAAATATCTCTCTTGGTTCTATCCATGGGCTTAGGTCATCTAACATTGGATTCATGAATTCTTTAAGTCATTCCTCATTAAGCCCTTTTCATGCCATGATATTTCTAGACGATTGAGTCAGTAAGATAAAAATAAATAGTTATGTTAATATGTAGTTAAGTCCCTGACTGTTGGGTGGTTGTACTTGGTAGTTGTTGACGATTGGTGTCAACCAATGAGTTAGTTGGCTATATATTGTATGTTTGCACTTATAATAGGGGACTGCACCCATTATGTATTATGTACTTATTGCCTATTCGATGAATGAAGAATACAATACATATATTTTGTGCATTGTCTGAGTAATTAATATGTTTTATTACTAATATATTTTCATTTTCTTTGTATTCATCAGTCAAGTAGCCCTAAAGAGTAAACATTTGGCATCATTATTGATATGAACCCTAATGATACACAACACAGATGAGAATCATGGTGTTGTAATGGGTCAGTCAGTTGAAGAACCTGTACAAGCAAACAAAGAAAGGGAAGATGCGTTGACAGAAGACTTGATAAACTTGTGGGACATTTCGCTAAAGGAATATGTACGGAGGGAAACTTGGGAGAGAGGTCCCTCAAGTCGCCATCTGGGACAATCTCACTGTCAACCCAGAGGTGGAGTGTCTTCTCGATAGACTATTGATACTAATTGCACGTCCCTACATCATACTACAATATCTTTGAGCTAAGAAAGACAAGGAACAACAAAGACAACATATACTACAATGATATGAAGAATGAAACAAAAGGGAAGAAGAAGAGTGTGACACTGATTGATGATGTATGTCGAGGAATTAATGCCCTTAACCTTAAATAAAACTAGGAAATTAATAAAAAGTTGTCAAGAATCAATTGACCAAAAAATAAATCACTGAGAATAAAAGAACAAAGAGAACGATGACAACGGTTGAGGGTCAAAGTCGAAGAAGGCGAAAAGTTTTTGAGGGAAAGCCCGAGCCCACCTAGAAGAAGTGAAGTGCAACTAGAAGTTGTAGTTGAGAGAGAAAGAGAACTATTGAGACATGAGAATGTACAAAGGGAGCATGGGTAGAGATAGCTTGAAATTTACCACTTCTTGATGAAGCATACACTAATCTTGTCGACTAAAACAAGGAACCATCTGTACCATCAGTGTTGGATGAAGAGGAAAGTGAAGAGAACACTACTAAAGAATCATACAAACCATCACCCCAAGAAGCATCTCGAGTGAAATAAAAGGTTCGTCATCAGGTGAAGAGGAAGGCAAGGAGGGAACTACCAACCTGATCGACCAAAAACAATCTATACCAAGAAAATCAACCGAAGGAGAAGGCTAAAGAAAACATATTGACGGTTTGACAGAGACTATATGCCAAATTGAAAACTAGACATTGACGAGAGAAGTGTGATGGAACCCCTAAATTTTTTTGTGTTCCACTGATATTTGTGCAAAATCTGGTTGTCGTGATCTAGGCATGACTTGGGCCTTAGGATTTCAGTTGTTATCATGTTGTAAGGTTTATGTATGCCTTAAGCCCTCTAAAAACCCTATCCCTTTGCAAGTGTTCTATTTCATTGTTGACTGGTGTTTACCTATTCCCAGTCTCTTAAGTCACGACTTGAGCCATTAAATCCATTTACTTACCGACCCCTTGATCCTAGTATCCCCGATTGTCACCCATTGATTTATTATAAATATTGCTTCATACTATGCGGGTTCAAAATCTTTTATTATTTTCCCTTGTCCCTAAGTCTAGGTTTTAATATTTTGGCATTGGTATGATGTTTGGGTCTTAATTTTATGTCCCTATTGCTCATCTACCTAGTCGGGTCCCTCTTTTAAGTTAGTAACTCTCGCACGTTTAGTTTTAAGTTTTTATGTAGGTCGTTAGATTTGTATGATTTAATCCTAACCGCTCCCCACGCCCCCGTTTGATTTTAATATTCATTAAAATATTCGGGTGGGCTGCTGGGCGAGCGTCACATGTCTCATTTGTCAGAGGGGCCCATCATCTTTCAAAGGAAATGAACAGTAGGTTTTAAGAGACCGACTGTTGAGATGAAACAGTCTGGGTCAATCCTGACCATTCCTCGCCAGCCTGCGAGGGACCCACCTTCATCTCTTGTCCCTCAAATAGTGAAAAATGAAATATTTCAGAAATATTTCGGCATTAGGTTGGGAGACATTAATGAACGGGCTACTAAAGGGATCTTTTAACCACATGTTTTAAATGTGGACGAGATGTTTTAATCTAAGTTGTTTGTCAAGTCTAGATGTTAGGTACCCAGGAAGAAGGCTTGAGAAGTAAAGTGCACACAAGTTGAAGGCACCGGATTTAATTTGAGCTTCTCCCCGTGACCTCGTTGCTATAAGTTGTACACAGGTTAAACCCAACATGGGAGCAGGGAGGCCAACACGTGGATATTTTCAACGCTTGTGGAAATGGTGTAGCTTGCGTGGTGACTTGTAGGCAAATCCACATGGCAGGTTCTGGTTGGTCGATAGAGATTGGGGTCTATAGTCGTATTTTTCAAACTTCTTTGATTGGATCTTGTACATTCATCAAGCCATCTCATTGCATGATCGATGACTAAAATTCAAAGTTCAAGATTGAAGGCAAATGAGTCGTTATGGTTCACACGAGCGAACAGTAATGGCAGATACAACGCCGAACTGCCAAATTGATCCACCATAAAGCTAGAAAATCTTGCTTTAAAACATAATTGTAGATTGTTAAAGCATCCAACGCGTCTAAGGAGTTCTTGTGATTTTCAAGCCCGTTCAATGACCAGAATTAGGGTTCTCAAAGCAACTATAAACTAGTAAGTGAAATCGATACTCTGCCTTGTAATTGTCTTAAAATTTGCTAAGGAAGGTGCTCGCTCTATCATTTTGTCAATAGGGTTTTCTGGTTTGTTTCTTTTATTTTAAGGTTTGACATTCAATTCAAACGAATTAAGCTTGTTTAGTCTTGCTATTTCTTTGCGTCAAACCCTTGCCTTAGCTGTAAGCTTATATTTTCTCTAAAGTAAACCCTAGTTTGTGCAAACCCTATAATCATGGCACCTAAAGTGAAAATGTCTGTCAAAAGAACAACCCTCTGGGTTGAAACCTCCAGTTAGACCTTTGGTTCAAGATTTGAATGACTAGTTGAAACCCTCCACCTCTAAGAAACCCAAGGGTCATGCATTGTTCCAAGGCACACAAATTATAGAAGGGCTTATTGACAAACAATGCACTATCAAAGACACCACATTACCATACATTGGATGGGTACAATATAACTGCTGGTTTGGTAACCAAAACTGTGGCATCCTTGTTGGAAACCCCTAGATATTGGACATGGGGAAGGTAGTAGTGCCAAATGTGTATATGGATGTTGACTTCCTAAAGGAAATGGCAACAAATTACGATCCAGTTACAAGAATTACAAGGACATATGATGGAATTGAAATGGTTAAGGTTACCAGACAAGAGATTGTTGAGGTCTTCAAATTGACTGAGTGGATGAAAATTGATGAGAAGGAACTCAGGGCAGAATATGAGAGGGTGAGACATATCTTCAAAATTTCAGTGTTGCAGCACTATTTGGCATATGTTAAAGGTCAAGGAAAGATTGTTCTAGGCCCATCTAATAAGGAGCCATACCACATCAACTATTTTGTCTCTTATTTTTAGAGGACATTCTATTCCTTGTGCCAAATCATAGGTTATGACCCAACTACAAGCATGCCCATGGCCGAGATGTATGTGGCTGCACACATCCAACACCCTACATGTTGCACACTCTATGATTATGGAGGATACTTGGTAGAGAAGATTCATGAGGGCTTGGTTAAATTGAAAAATTGTGAATTGGGGGATAGATTCTATTGGTATTCATTATTCATGCACATGTTTTTGTTCAAGGGAACTACATACTTTAAGAAAGATATGATATTGGACAAAAACGGAAGGAGATACGGATCTACTTGTCCAATGTTGGACCACAATTCTTAACAAGAATGATAGAAAATCCAGTTACGTGGTGTTTGAATTTTTTTTTGCTTCTAAGCTAAGGAGAATTTTGATTCTAAATATGCTTAGAATCCCTGCCACTCTACATGATTTTTTGAGGCCTAAGGATAGGAGGCCAAATTTGAATATTGACCACAATTGGGGAGATGTTATCCCTTATCCTAGCTACATGATTCTGAGAGTATATGTAACAAGGGTTGCACCTCACATTTTTCCAAGAGATGTGCCATTGAGAGTGGGCTTCTTAGAAGTAATGTGGCAATTAGGAGATGTTGAAGACAACCATTTGAAAGATTAGGGTAAGGGAACGTTTTTCCCTACATACACTACTTTTTCTTATTTTTTATGAAGGGAGGATGGAGGAAGCTAGCTGATGTACTTAAACCTTTTGGAATGAAAAGAGTAAGAGTAAGAAACCATGATCCAGAGGGATTCATGGCATGATTCAAAGCCAGAATCAGAAGTTCCAAGTTTGTTCATAATTTTTATTTTCCAAAGGATGTGATAAGGAACATTTTTGATTTTCAGAAACAAGATGACCGAAAGATGAATTGGATTGCCTTTAATAAATTGGAGAGGAAACTGCAATCTAAGGACCCTCAATTCCTAGCTCTAGCAAACATAAAAGATGAAATGCAAAGAATTGAGTATGTATTCCAATTGAGTAGGTGGTTGGACAATTAAAAGGATAGAGATTGGTTTAGTACAAGGGGAAAGCTATTGCAGTAGAGGAACAAGGTGAGGGCGAAAACCCTGTGATGGAAGAAAGACCAGCCTCTCGGCCCCCAAAGAAAGTGATTTTCTTCAAAAGGAGGAAGGAAATAGTGAAAGAGAATGAAACAATCACTGCTTATTCTCAACAAGAGGAACAAAGAGTCCCCTCACCGGTAGATCAAATTCCACCACCATCTCCTCCTAGGTCAACTGGTCCTGCAATTATTGATATTGATTCACCACCTAGACATTCATCACCATCAAGGCAACCACCTCCTAAGAGACAAAAGGTTGAGTCAAGTGGCCTAGTGGATTATGATGAAGATTCTAATGATGAGATTTTGGTCACTGAAGAGGAAATGCAACAAGGTATGCCTTCTCCCCCTAGGGAGATTGTACGCTAGCAATTGGGCCTAAGGTTGAGCAAGGAAGACCTCTCGGGCATGAATAACAGAGATGATGTCCGAGAGGAGGCATGTAAACAATTCATGGATGATGACTCATTTGTCAAGTCCTCGTCCTTCTTAGAATTTTCTTGGGGAGCAAAGAAGGATGAATATATTAATAACATTGCAAAGAAAAGAAGCCTCCATCTAGAGCTTCCTAATCAAGTCATTCAAGCTCAAGTAATGAAAGAAATGAAAGAAAGCTTCCAAGGCATAACTACACAGGAAGGAAGAGAATTAGTGAGAAAAAGTGGTATTCTCCTCCTTCCAGAGTGGGACCTAGCCTCTGCAATAGCCTTTGACATAGTGAAGAGGTATGACAGGCCTCTATACATTTCTGAGGAGGAAGGTACAATTGCATTGCAAGGATTAGCCTTCAGTGAACAGTGGGATACTTTGGCAATCTAGGCTCTAGCCCCAAATACTAAAAAGCAAGAAGTTGTAGAACCTGCTGTAGACTACAAAGGAGGCTTGATCATAAAGAGGGTATTTGATACCTCTGCTATTGAATCTTCCACTATGTCGGTAAATGTAGCACAATTCGCAAAGGCAATAGTTGAATCAGTGACAATAGAAAAAGAAAAAAATGGAAAGATGTATAATGACTTATTGATTCAATATGGCAAGGGCCAACAATAAATAATGGAATTGTAAATTGAAATGGCATTGTTGAAGAAGGTACAAAATATGCAATCCAGTGGACCAATTCAAACATATTATGCTTCTCCTACCTCACCACAAGCACAAACACCTCCTACCCCTTACATAGATGTTTCAATGGAAATTGTGCCATATAATATGGGAAATGTGCCCATATTAGTTGAGGAACCAACCACATCAGGTACACAATAGGCAGAGAAAA
Source organism: Sequoia sempervirens (assembly GCA_007258455.2). NCBI lineage: Eukaryota > Viridiplantae > Streptophyta > Pinopsida > Cupressales > Cupressaceae > Sequoia > Sequoia sempervirens. The sequence continues at coordinate 20,698 of VDFB02140941.1, read as the reverse complement.
TTAGCAAAGAAGAATTGCTTCAAAAATTGAAAGCATATGATGAAAAGTGCAATCAGCATGATAGGATGATTTTTGTTAGCAATTTAAAGGTTGTAACATGAGTGCTAGAGCATCTCAACAGGGGAATTGGCAAGAGATTAATTAGCATCCATGCTAATTATTCTTCCATGGTTGATGCTATAAGGAGTTTTGATAGAGACAAAGAAGTGGTCATACCACTTATTAAAAAATGGATTTGTAGATTACAAGATTTCAGGTTAATGGTTGTAGGATCCAAGCATGATGTGAAGAATTCTGAAAACATCCAACCAACCCTTAGATAGGAAAATGGAATGCAGGAATTCCAAGGGAGAATTGAGCCTTTGGAGGCTAAGATAAGCAAATTGGTCAAAGGGTTTAATGAGATGAATCTTGGTCTCCTTCCTGACATCTTGAGGGAGTATGGTGAAATCAAATCTTTGAAGGACTGGAGAAGGAAAGAAAATGATGTAATTGCAAAGCAAGCAACCTTGATCTGTGAAGGAAATGATATGAGAATGTTGAAAGACAACATGGACATGCTCACTCAAGATGGGATTTCTCTGGAAGAATTTGATAAGGAAGCCACCAGGTTGTTACCAAGTATGCTCCTTATAGAACAAAGGATGATAGTGTTATAACATTCAGTTGGCCCATAAAGGAAGAATTTCAAGCATGGAAGGATAAGTACCTTGATGTATTGGAGGATTGAGCTACTGCTATGGGATGGTCAACACAATTTTGGTCTTTTGGTTTGCAATAATGGTGAATAACGGTTCAGAGAAAAACAATACATGGCCTAGAACTAGTATAGATTAGGCCTTTGATAATTTAAGGATAAAATATTGTTTTCTCCCCAATTTGAAATTGTTGATAAGGGTGCAGACGTAGAGGTAACTTTGTCCTCTTTCTCTTTCTTCACTTTATGCTTTTCTTTCATTCAAGCTTGGTGTACATGGATAAAATTTTGAAAGCATGTGGGTGTAATGCTACAACAAAGAAAGGTACCTTTTGGAAGGCGGGACAAGATCTTCATCAACAAATGTAAATGGTTTTTGTCCCATGTGATATTTCCCTCCATTTGAATTACAAATGTAACTGCATTGGGGAATATCTATTGTATCGGTCCAATGAAAGTAGGACATGTGTACATTCTAGCCCAAAGCTTATTTGCTCCTTCATTTCTATAAGAAGGAATTCACAACAAGATGTACAGGTTGGTTGTTGATTGAACACAAAAAAAATTGTAATGAGAATACAAAGAACATTTTAGAGTTTTGTCTTGGGTTTTGAGTCTTGTCAATATGCATATGTAATTTTGATAACAATACTTGCAATTGAATAGAAAATGGTGTAAATTCAAAGCCATTTCTCTCCTGGTGTATTCATTTCATGAATTATTAATAGAATGATCAATGGTTGTTCGATTAGTCTTCATTGATTTCCAATGAATGTGTGGTTTTGTCCTTGTTTTTAATTCAAAGAATTAATGAAATTGTTTGGATGAAGCTATAGATTCATGTAATTCAAGTACAAAGATCTCTATAAGAAGTTATGGTTTGAGATACAATGTTGTGATGTTGTAATGTAGTATTATCAAAGCTTTATGTTGTTGTGTATTAATTTTTTCAAGTTATATCTGTGTTGATATTGACTCCTTTCCTAGGTTAAGGCGCCGCTCTGAGTTGTGTATTCATAATATATCTTCTTGGTCATTCAATAGAAAATCAAATTCATAAGCAAATTTTCAAATGAACTACAATTGTTATTATTTCATGTTAAGTTCTTTCATTCTCATGCTCTAAATGTTGATTTTTGCAAATTAGGAGCAACCAGTTTCTAGAAATATTCCATTTATTGAGTCATTATATGAGAATTTCTTTATTGTTTGCAATGTATCTGGTTATTGAGCGTATGAGTTTTTAGGTACATTGTGGGATCACCCTCCTAGGTCTTGCGAAGCCCAAAGTGCAAGAGGAAAGCATTGTTGCTTTCACTCGTTTGTTGGCGAATCCCTTTAGGTTGCTAAGGATTGGAATTGGCAATTCCATAGACTTCCTTGAAGACCAGTTTGGTTCTTAAAAAACCACCAACAGATTGGCGAATCTATTGGGGAAATTTGTGAAAATATTCATGTCCCAGTATGCTTTGTCCAAGCATTGCAATTAGTCATATACATTCATAAGATGGTGTAAATTTTTGCAAATATTTGTCAAATCTTGCTAAAGCTTGTTGAATACTCCTGCCATTTATCATTTTGAAGGTCATTTGCATAAATCCTATCAAGTTTTTGTGTGTCCTTTCAAATATTCCACTTAGAGTGTTGAGGGTTGGCTTAGGAGTTATTTGTGTTTGAAAATCCTTGTAATTCTTTGAAGGTCCGCATAAATCAAATCATTATTCACAATCCCCAATCATTTTGGGTGGTGAATCTGAAGTCTCTGCACCAGTGTGCATTATTTGAAGAAATTAAGAAGGCGTTGAAGAAGAAGAATTGCAAAAGAAAGATGAGGAATACCAGAGCTCACATGAAGAAGCATTCTAAAGAAAAGCTAGAAGGCGAGCTTCAAAAGACTCCCAAGCAAAAGGGTCAATGGTTACAGAAGGATTCAAACTCCAATCAATGGATTGTTGGAAAAACAAGGACAAACAACTAAGAGGGGGGGTGAATCAGTTGTCATAGAATATTTAAACTTTTCAAACTTTACTTAACTTAATCTCAGATCTAATGAATGAACAATAAACCATGAACAATCAACACATCAAAAGCACATAGAACACCAAGATTTTTACATGGAAACCCTGTTAGGGGAAAAACCACGGTGGATGTTAGTCCACAATATTATACCCTGTTAAAAGTATAATGAAAAATAATGGGAATGCACATGCATTCA
>VDFB02140940.1:0-48100 GCA_007258455.2 Sequoia sempervirens | reverse complement strand
AACCTAGGAAAGTATTCCTAGAGGTAGTCTTAAATAAGATTTAATCACAATTAAAGAAAACAAACTAAAACAAATGTAGTAGTATTCACTATAGTCTAGCCCCAAAACCCGTCTCTAAACAAAGGACTAAATTATTGCATATATAACTTCTATTAAGTTGATCAAGACATCATTGCAAGACTGCTTTAGGTGAAGTCTTTCAAGGCTTGTTAGAGATGTTTCCCTTGTTGAAGTGTTCAACCATGAAATGCATAGAAATCTACTTCCTACTTCTACAATACTGGGTAAGTATATTCTTCATTTTAAGGTGCATGGAGGGTCAAACTCTTCCATAACCAATGCATTGAATTGGATTATAAAGTATGTGCAGTTACCAAAAGATACAAAACATAAAAATGATAAAAGAGATGATATTTAATCACTAAACATACTTAATAATCCCTCTCCAAACTTCCACAAATGCATTTATGTAATATTGGAAAGACCATTACAAAACAAATTTACAATGCATTGAAGTGTTGCGACACTTATCAAATCAATACTACATTCACGCCAATAAATGTGGCAAGAAAAAACCCTAAGATAAGAAGAATCTATCACATTTTGTCACTTGATTTTTTTGTTGTCGACAATTTACAACTAGCTAAGGAAACATTCAGTTACAAACATCTATTATAAAATAGTTACCTCTTTGTGATTTACAAATGAGCTACTGTAATGGTGACTAAGCATGTCAAGATTGAAACCCTAGACCTTCTTTAGTGTTATAGTTGTGTGGAAATGAAAAAGACTCGCCTTTGTTCTAGAAGATGAACTACTATATGTAGCACTTTGTTTGGTCATTAATTCTAGGTTTTAGAAGTTGACTAAGAAAAAAAGCATTGTCAATGTTACAAATTAAACAAGTTGATATTTCATGAAATTTGTTGAAATAGTATCCTAAATCTTGCATGAAAACCATTTACATCAGAAACTCAACCATCACATTAATAGTGGCATGGCCCTTTTCATCTTCACTTGTTAAAAGTACATATGAATCTATGCCCTTGAGAAAAAAAAGGCTCTCTTAAGATAGTTACAACATCAAATTTGGTCATCAATGGTGACTTGGGTCATGCAGGGAGCTAGATGAGAGTGAACAGTGCAAAACATGAGTGTTTTAGGGTTTCAAGCATATCAAATATCGAGGGTCAAGGTACACCATAAACCATTACAAAGATAAGTAAATCATAATAAGCCCACATCACCGACTTTGAAAAGATACATGGAGGAAATTGTTGAGAGTCAAGGATCGAGGATACTACAAAATCCATACCACTTTTCAAGCATTGAAGATTAGGAGTACACCATATCTCATGCCAAAAGTTAACTAAGAGAAGTATTTTCCATGTTTGACTTTAAAAATATATGTGAAGGAAATTATCATGAGTCAAGAGTCAAGAACAACAAGGAATCAATGACACAATTTATGTGGGTAAAGGTATAACCTAAACCATGATTCTAAAAGTAAACGGTAATTTAATGTAAAGCATCAAAGTACAAGGCCCTAAGGAAATGCATGTTAATAAGAGAATTTAAAGTTGGAAACTTTGACAAGACAAAGGGGAAAAGGTAGGAGTCGAAGGAAAGGTATGCCTAGATGGAAAAAAATAGAACTCAGATATTTAACACAATCCTTAGAAATTTGAACATAAAACCTCCACACTTAAACCTTTTGGGACATTTACAACTTCTAACACAAGATAGGCACATAAGGGATAATGGAGAACAATACTTGTACAAAATTTTACCAAAGGAGACCTATTAAGAATTATCTCGAATCAATTATAAATAATGGGCGAAATGGGAGCCAAATACATAAAGGAGCTGAGACTCAAGCAAATTTTGACACTAATAAATTGAGTCCGAACATTGGCTATGATTATGGATGTGTGTCTCTTTTAGGCACAACAAGAATTTATATTTTTAGGAGCATAACACAAAAAAATACACAAATAAGGGATCAAACAACCACACTTCATCATGACCAACAAGCATTAATATTGCACAAAGATAAAAACACATTATGTATAAGGCATGACCATTACTTGCAAGAAGTAATGCTAATCAAGAATATCACGAACTAGAAAATTCACATGGTATCAAGTGAAACTCCTAAAGTAGCATCCACTATCTTTATTTTCTTTAGCAACTGCACATGTCCCTGTCACAAGGCATATTCTTCTCTATTTGAGTAGTTGCCCAATATGGTCTTTCTATGATAAGCCAGAATGAATTAGCACATACTTTAGGGACTACAACTTAGATGCTCCTTGTTGATCATTGTTCCATCTAAAGGGACAATTCATGTTCTCCAAGAAATAATATCATCCTTGAATCCTAGATCATTGTTGAGGTGAAAAAAGTTGGATGCACACTTGAAACTTATCTCATTGACTTCTATACCTACACCTTGCCTTGAAGGGAATTTACTTACATGTAGTAGCATGTGCATTGGAGTCACCAAGTTGATTGGTGTATCAAATTAATCATTACAAATTAGCTCAAATGGGATCCTACCAATAGCTTATTTGGATGTTATCTTATCAGTCCATGATGCATACCTCCATTTGTCATCATATAATGACTTGTTGATAAGTATAATAGGTTGCTCATACCCATCTTCATTCATTTAAAGCATAATAGCAATAGTAGTATATGATAAATAAATAAGGGAAAAGGGCTAAGAAGGCTCATGAAATCGTAGACTTACCAAAACCAATGCATCCTAAAGATCCTCTTTGTTTTACATACATTTATTAGCTGGCATCTCACCCCATATGACATTTTTCATTTATATCATCAATAAGAGTAGGATAAAAGATTGAATCAACAAATTCAAGTTAGTCTTCATCATAACATCTACTATGAACGTTAGGACTAGCATCAAAGGACAAAATTTTATTAGTGGTATCGTAGCTATCCTCCATAGTATGTAGCAGTCTCTCTTTATTTTTTAGGCCAACCTTTTCAAATGATAGGTTTGTTTGATCACATGTGAGAAGATCAAATCATTTGCATAAGGAAAAAAAGGCATGAATTGATTACATGAAAACATGTATTATTCATTCTCCTTTTTACCTACACATTGCACTTCCAATGGCAGTAGTTGGAATGATTGTACTTTATCTTTTGGAACATCTTTCTTTTTCATTGCCCATTATAGCACTAGATGTCTCTCTTTTTCATCTCCTTATTTGTACTATTGTTGCTCCTTGTCTCAACTTTTACTATTTTCTTCTCCTTTCTATTGTTCATATCATTTCCATTTGATCCAACAACAGTAGTAACACTTCATGCAAGAGCTTACCTCATCATTGGCTAATGTTCATTTTGGATTTGCACTACCACTACATTTATATGGGTTATTATGTTGTCATTTGATGGTTTGGACTTTTGGGATAGTTATATGAATTCCCTTGAATGTTCAATAATGCAAGAAGGAAATTTATATAGATTTGGATCAACAGTACATGTTCATCTTGAAAACCATGATTAGATGCATCATAATCAATAGATTCATCTTCTTCCATGAATCTTATCTTAATGAATCATACTAACTATCTTCATATTCATAGTGCTCAACATATAATTCCTCACAAAAGAGTTTTTTCTCTTTTCTTGTTGAGACAACATGAAATCTATTAGTATTGATTTTTTTTATGAAAATTTGGGTGTTTATTGTGTTACAAATATAGTATACTATGGTTAAATTCATAAAATTTTGATCATATGATTTGTGTAGGTGTCCTCTTTATTTCTACAATCCATACTAAGATTTCACTTTGAGATCCAAGCTATAGATAAAAGAACTAGAAGCATCCAATACTCATTTATTTCATTGTTCATAATGTGAGAGATTTTTTTTAGGTTGATCACAATCTTTTCCCTATTTCATTCATGTTCAATTTACTTTGTTGTTGTTTGTTTTTTTATGTGTTCCTTCAATCAAAGACTTCATGATTATAGCATTTTTGTTTAAACCATTCTCTTTTATGCAAGGGGTACAATAAACATGAGGCCAAACCTTTCAAAATTCGATCAACATTTTATTTTTATTCATTTACAAGAGATTGGAAAAATTCTTGAGACTAATAATTAATACATTCTAGAAGCTTTATCCCTTCTATGTCCAACACTTAAAAAAAAATTCCATTAATTTTTGGTGACAACCATTGGAATGCTTTGAGTCAGACTTTAATAAATTCTTCTATTGGATTTGTAAGGATACCACACATTTACATAGATTCTACTTTTCATTACAAATTGGTACCTCTTGTTACACATTTTAAGGTTCTAGAGAAAACCAACTAAGAGACTTTTTTAACTATTTGGGCCTTTCAATAAGATGCTTCAACAAAGGTCTAGATTTAGTAAGGTGTATCAAAAATTATAATGTCTAGTAGTATTTTATTATTTGTGTTGCAATGGTCATGCACATTATTTGTTTTGATAAAATCTTTAAAAGATAAACTTAGAACCTTTTCTATCCATTTTTTATTTTATGTTTTTATTATCCAAGTGGCTGGTTGTTAAGTGTGAAACCTACTTGAGATAGGGTAGCATGTGTTGTATGAATAAAAGAGTATGTATTAATCATTGCTTATTGTGCATGTTCTATTTTTGTTGTCTTTGAGTGTAACTAGGCTTGTATATTCCTATGATATTAGTAAACTCAAGTATGGATTGCGTGCATCATTCATATTTTATTTTAATTAAAAAATTTAGAGGGATAAAAATTCACTTTTTTAATCTAGTAAAAATGACTAAAGACCTTAGTTACTTTGCTTCTATTTATAGTATTTTTTTTTTGAATGATAGTGTAAAGTGTAACCCTTTTTCCCTTAATTTATTTCCTTGTGTCATATTTAATTCTTTCCTAGGGTACATCCAAAGGAGCTCCCTTTCTTCATACAACTTATAATTTGCAATCTAATTTTCCTTTATGCTTCAATATTCGTAAACATATTTTTTTTCCACCTTTAAATTTTTAAGAAAATTGAACTATTACTTCTATATTTTAATTGTAAACTCAATTCTTTGTATTGAATTGTAGATTGAACAGTTATTATATCCCTTCTATTAGTTAACTCAAAATTTGAACATTGTATGGATGTTTGACCAAAACGATGGGGTCTTTTAATATGAATTTAATATGTTAGTTTGGGCACTTGATTTTATTATATAACTTGAAGCTCGAGTGTTTCTTTCCTTTTTAAGAGGTAATTTAAGTTAAGATAATTGTTGCATATCTCTCATTTGATTCTTATATTCGTATTCATACAATTTGATTTTTTTTAGTTGTAGTTTGATTGGTTTGTTAAAAATATACATATTTTAACATTAAATCTATCAAAAAATATTAATATGTGTAGAGGCATAACGGTGAAATTTGCATACACATACATTTTACTACTTATTTTTATGTCTATTTTGAGGAAATATTTACATACATATACATATAGAAAAAATGGTGTAATCTTCTGTGAGGTCAAGCTAGACTTCTACCATGACATTATTTTGGTAAATCCTATAAGGAAGTTAAGGTAGCGAAACAACTTCCTACACTGAACTTGAGAGTAGGGTAATGCAAAAATAAATAAATTTGTACAATAGTTACATAAACTAAACAAAAATAAATATAAATATCATGCATACCACAACACAATGATTTATGTGGGGAAAACCCTTTCAGGAGAAAAAACCACACTCTAAAAGCATCCCAATATATTCTTTAGAAATCATGAATATTACAATATTCTTGTAGAGCAAGCTTCTCACTAGAGTATCGCCAACTAGAAATCTAGAGGCAACACAACAACTATCAAACTCTCAAAATACATCACAATGCACAACTATAACACAATGCCCTCATAAAATAGGGTTGCCTTCTAGGGCAAGACTGTTACACCCCATCTTATTGTTACTGAGTTGCTTTTACCTTCACGGGTAAATAGGATGATGAATGCAAATCATGACTTCAATATGTTTGTTAGTTAAATAAAATATGTGAATATGCAATAAGATATTGATTTCAAAGAATGAATATGTTTTGAATTAGAGGAATGCTATGTATTTCAATATGAACATTTTAATGCTTTGTTGATACAAATGTGTTATGATGCAATGGATTTACTATGAACGTCTAACTACCTTGGTGTTGTACTAAGCAGGTTGCAAGGATAGATTCAATCCTTTGGAAGAGAGGGGAAGTATCACTCAGGAGAGGAACTTGGTTGAGTAACCCTTAATGAAGCCTAACTGAGCTTACACACACTCACACTCTAGTTGGTCTAGTTGAGCCAGGTCGGTGGGAACCAAGTAAGTAATCTTTGAGGATAGGTTGAAATGCTTGAGAAAATTTCTTTGATTTCTTTGATTGTATGATTAATCCACTGTGATTGAATCTTTGAGTCTTTGGGTTTTGTGAATAGTCATCTTTACTTTGAATCGTATGTACATTAAATATATACATGTATATGGGTGTATATATATATTTGATCTGTGCTTGAGAGCATAATCATGTGCATATGTATGTAAGTAGAAATACTTACAAGTATACATACACGAGGAATCAATTATATATATATATATATATATATGTGTGTGTGTGTGTGTGTGTATAGGTATGCACTTAATGTATATGCATGTCAATGATGATATGAATGTGTTAATGTCAATATGAAATAGTAACATGATATGTGTATGAATAAACATATATGCATATATACATATATAAACACATGTTGATACACACGTATGTGTGACGTGATGGAGTATCCATACAAGCACAACAATATATGTATATATGCATATATGTGTATATAGATATGTATATACATACGATATTGTTTATGAAATGTTAACTTGATCTTGTAGACACTAATTTTCACAAAACCTCAAACAATGAACCACGTTAATATCGTTAGTCCGTTTAAAGCAAATAACATTAGTATCTCTATGAAATATTTAGCCATGCTAAAATAATGCAAACTAAATAGAACAAAAACAATTAAAAGTAAGCATATAAGAACATGGCCAAACCCTATCCCGTAGTGGATTGGTGCTATTGTTGAAAATAGCCCTTTCCCAATCCTTGATAAATAAGCTAGATGATGATGATAATATGGGAAAAATCAGTTCTCAAATGAAGAGAATGACTTTGCATAGGAGTTGTAGATCAAGATGTGGATGAAATGCTAAGATTGTGGAGTGGATGAAAAAAATCAGTTCTCAAACCAAGAGAGTGACTTTGCATAAAAGTTGTGGATCCATTGATGAGGATAAAGGCCTTCTTTTATAGATTTTCTTGATGAGAGATTGGCCAAATGGGTGAATGTGGGACTAAAGATCCACCAATGAGAAGAGACCACTTGTCAAGTGGTGATAGGCCAAGGGATGTGCAAGATTTGGGAAGTGTGCCCAAGAGAGGGAGTTTCAAATTTGAATTTGTGTAATGAATGCTGAGTTTAATCTCTTGAAGGGGACACATGTAAGAGCTACGTAAGAAGCCTCCATAAATTAATCTGATGCACATTTCAACCCGTCATATTTTTCAAACTTATGGGAATATTCCCTATAAATTCCATGTTGAGTAAAATATTGGTTTTAATAAATCAATAAATTGATTTATTTCTGCAAGTGGCATAATCTAGAGAATGCAAGTGGGTAAGATTAGTATTTAATCATGGTTAGATTAAATTAATGATGATTAGGTTAGTTTGATCAATTTGACTTGATTTAGAGATTTAAATCAAATCAAAGAGAGAAATATGAATTGGATTTCAATTGAATAAAGTCCTGATTTATTTAATTAAAGGGATGATGATAGGATCAAGTTTGATTTATTTGATTTAAGCTGATGACTTTAGGAGATTGATAAATAAACTTGATTTATTTGTTGAATGGAATATGATTATGCATAATGCTAATTTTGCGTGTTCAAGATTTTGCCATTCCTTTGAAGCAATGTACTTGTTGGGTACACCAAAGAATAAACATGCCGCTAAATCAAATCTCAAAAATTTTATGATTTTTTTGGATGCCCCAGTGGAAAGAAGTACACTGGTACATTACCCCTCGAGAGATCAAGCGAAAAGATTCGATTTGAGGGTCGATCTTGTGATAAAGAGGTTCAAAATGGATGGTTATGATGATGATGCAAATGAGATGGTTTTAAGATGCTTAGAATAACCAATCTATATTATCCCAAACAACTTAAATGATAATACAATGTGATGATGCCTATATGATTATGTAGTTGGTGTTTTATGCAAATGTATGATTTATGATATGCTTATAGACTAAACATATCTATAATATGATGATGATATGTTGTGATATGATATTAAATATTGATGGTTCGTGGATGCAAGATGAATTCACTAGTGATGATGATAAACTACTCCTGATGTGATGTTAGTGCGAAAGTAAGAAATGATATGATGACAAGGGATCCAACAAGTTCATGATCTGAAGAGACTTTATTAGAGATGATGATGATGAGATGATGATGATGACAGATGATGATGATAAATGATGGTGAAAAATTGATGATTTTCTTATCAAGGATTGGGATTTTAAAAGAGCCACTTACCTTTATGTTTGATAACACGCGATAAGCACGCATGCACTGGCGTATAAAGGACCGTGATGGTGTTGTAATTTAGTGTGATGGACTTTGACCTCGGCTGTAAAACAAATAGGAGTACTCTTTTCACACTTGACATACGTAAACCCTAAGCAGGACGCACTCCAACAAAGCAAGTATTCACCAAGTTATTTTGCATAAGAATGTCCAACAAGCACACCGACAAAAAGATAATGATCGCTGCCCCATTCCTATCTCTAAATCCTTCGCTCGATATCATCAAGAGGTCCTTGAATGAGCTGCACAAGATAAATCAAAAGAAAAGACTGGCACGCGAAACAAGTCAACACGTTCTTACACCTTCACCTGTGGATTTGTTTTGATAGGATAAGAATCCAAGTGATATCCAAATGATGCCCATTGCCCAATCCATATATCCTGTACATGCATTGTACGTGATAATGATGGTTTGATAAGTTGGAATGATAGGTCATTGATATAAGGTTGACCGACATGTTTCATGTAATGATCAACAAGATTTGATTCTTTGTGTGTTCAAGATTTGTTTGCTTTGATTTTACCGATTGAAGCTTGCTTTTATCGATTGCCAGATTGTTTCAGCTTTGGTACTGCCAAAGGATGAAGGCGACAATCCGTTTATTATGGATGAATGATTATTGGGGTGCAAGTGAAATGAGACGGATGGATTTTTTCAAACATTTGGATGTTTTGATGTTTTTGGAACAAGTTTTGAGGTTTTGGTGTTTTCGAGAATTTTCAAATGTAGTTTTGATTTTTGATTTTCCAATGTTTTGGGGGTTTTGGAGGATTTTATGGATGTTTTGATTTGTGTTTTTGATGCTTTTGGATTTTGATGTTTTTGAATGTTTTGATTTTCGCATGATTTTGACGATTTGGATATGGACATGATGATATTATTCTCTGCTTGGGATTTTGTGGTTAGAAAACCAAGTTTTGGCGGGTTGATTGATCGAATCGATGGGTTGATGATGATGATAAAATCATTGAGGATACACAACAATGGAAGGATTTGATTGATCGGGATTGATGACAATAACATTGTTGACGATGCCCAACAATGCAAGGATTGAGATGTTGATGGGATTGATGATGATAACATTGTTGAGGATGCACAACAATGCAAAGATAGTGTTAAGCAACACAAGGACATCCTAATGATTTCTTGATTGGATTTGATTGATCATGATTGATGAAGCTTGGTTTGGAACAAAAGTTGTTTGAACGATTTGATGTGATGTTTGAAGGGTGCATTAGATGCAACTAATATTGATTGCTTGGATTGATGTTCGATGAAAGATGAAGACTGAATAAGGAAAATCTTCTCGTCAAAATGTGCCATGGGCTAGTGATTTGGATTTTGGATCACAAATGCTTTGACTAGTTTGATTTGACATTTGCCAATGTTCGGATCGCCACATAAGTTGGAGGATATAGATCAAGATTTATCCCCGAAGAAAGATGTAAATCTCTACCCCTAGTGTCTAGCAATGTATGGAATGTTATGGATAGATGCTTGGATAGGTGTATGGATGGATGGATATGGATTATCTTGTGATAAGATAAGGTGTTTAGATAGAGGATGGTTATTTGGATAATGCTTCATGGCTCAGATAATGTTGCATAGGATAGGATCAATGAAACCGGCCCATGCCAAGATGTTTACCATAAGCAAGCATAAAGTGTACACCAAAATTTTGTCAAGATCAATGCATAACTCTTGATTAAGTGGATGCAAGATGGATGAAATGGATCGATAAATGGTTCATGATGCATGGATTTATTATGGCTGAGAGGATGGTGTTCATTGAATGGCTATGATAGATGAGATGCTTTCACTTTAGCGTGGTGCACGATGTCTAATTCCTACACATGACGCCTCTATTTTCCAGTGTTTTCATCATGTCTTTCCCAAAATACTATGACATTTTTACTAGAAGACGATTTTCCTCTACTATTTTCAACTTTTTCTAATTATTTTTTGATTTTTATTTATTTCTTTTATTTTTTTTGAAAGATTTTAAGCTCATGTTGAATCGCAATGTGTTGCCGATGTAGATGCCTCATAATGTGCCATCGAGTAGCCTCAGCTTGAAGAATTTCTTTGCCAAGATAATTTTCACACTGAATGCAACTTTTGGGATTCTTGACCTACTTTGTCACGTACCGGGTTAACTTTTGTCTCCTGTATCGACATCAAAGGGAGCAGAGTGCCTCTCTAAATCCTGTGATGAAGGGTCATACCAATACATATCAATTTGAGAACTCCGATATCATGTGTGAGGTGGATGGACTGTGTTTAGAGATAGAGATGATTTGGTTGACAACTTGGGACCTTTGACCTCCAAACTTGGGAAGATGAGCAATTATGGGTGGATACAAAAGTGTGTTTGGAATTAGGACCAACTGCTTGATATACCTTGTACGTTGCTTGAAAAGCCTGTTTTTTCTTTTGTGGACATCTTTGATGGACACATTTTCCTTTTTGATTTTTCCCCATAGTTTCCTTCGGGACTCCATGGAGTTTGATAGGATGATCTTCTTTGTATATTTGCATCCATTTGTATTTGATTTTTCTGATATGCTTCTTAGCTTCTTTTTCTTTAATAGCATTCATTGTGCTTTGATTCAAATCTTTCATTTGATGTTGGTCCCAATTCATGGATGGGGTGATGGATGGATGAGGATTCATGGCATGGTTGGTTGTAGTATTGGCACTAGTTTCATCATAAGGACTCTTCGTGCTCCCTATGTTGATGTTTGCTTGAGATGAAGTTGCCCCCAGTATGGTAGAAGTAGTACCTTCATGCTTTGATTCTACTTGTTCTGAGAGCTTTTGTTTAGAATGAATTCTCTGATAAATGACCACCGAGGGTGACGCTATCGTTTTATCGGTTGCCTCGCTTAACTTTGGAATATCCTTGCTATATCTCAATTTGTTTCATGACTGATAATGTTGGATATCTCGTGATACTTGATGTCCTCATTGAATTTGGGAGCATATCTTATCCTCGAAGCGTTGGATAATCCTAGTTTGACTGTAGGAGTTGATAATCTTCTCTTTGTGTGTAACAAAATTTTGTTCTAGATGAAGATCATCTACGCATCCATCCATAGAAATCATCTTCTGGGTAGATGGAGGAGTATGTGCTACATGGATATGATCATCTTGCATAGATAGGAGAGTTTCCATTAGATGATTGTAGTATCTTGAAGATACAAATTATTGATCTTGGATGATTTTGGAGTTGCTTTCGGCATTCTTTGGATCAAGTTCTTGACATGGACGCTTCAAAGGATGGATTGCTTACAAAGGGTTCTTGGATGTCGCTATTAGACATGGTAAGTGGTTCATCCTCGGCGGTCGTAGCTCAAGGTTCCTTTAGTATCTGTAACCATGAGGTCGAAGGATGTCAATATATCTTGGAAAGGACCATTGCTAGACCTTGGTGAAAGATTTTGATCATGCTTTGGAATAAATTCTTGAGATATGTCCTCTAACTCATAAGGCAATGTAGAGACATTTTCAACATGATCATAGGTCAACAGATCGTGCATTATGTCAATAGGATCAAATAATCCCAACACTCCTTGAAATAGATCACTAAAAAGTGGCTCTTGATGTATCGTGAATTGATCATCGGATGGGTTGGAAACATCTTCAAGGTGCTCATCAATGGAGAGATCTTGATCATTGTTTTCAATAATTGTGGTGAAGAAGTTTCCAATGTTTTCAACCATAGGGTCAAATGATGTTGACATTTCTTGGATTGGATCATTGTTGGTTGGTGGATTTTGATCATGATTGAAAAGTGACCCTTGGCATATGTTGTTTTGATCATTGGATGAAGTACAGACAACTTCAAGGTGCTCAGTGATGGATTGATATCGATCCTTGTTCTCAACAGTTGTGGTTTTTTGTGTGTGTGCTTGTGTTTGTTGGGTAGCTTGAGAGGCTTGGGCAGCTTGAGCGGCTTGTGCGGCTTGGGTAGTTTGAGCGGTGTGGGTAGCTTGAGCGGTTTGTGGAGCCACTTGATATTGTTGAAGCACTTGTTGGTAGGATTGATGTGATTTTAGTGCGATGTTACAATATTGACTTATTGCACTTGGTTTTGGTGGTAGTGGTGGTGTATTTGGAATTGTGTTGGATGTGGTGACAAGTGGTTGAGATACACTTGGAGAAATCATGGTAGTGAGGGGTTGAGATGTGATAGGTATGATAGTGGTGTTTGGAGTGATTGAAGTGATAGGGATGGTTGGAATGACCGAGGTGATAGGCCCTTGAGAGACCATATTTCGATTTGTCGTGATTGATGTTTTCATTGGATTAGATACCATCTGTTGGTGTGATGTCGATGGTATATTCAAAGGTTTTGATGTGATGACTTGATTGGTGTTAGGTGGATTGATTGGGATGGAGTGATTGGTGCTAGGTAAAGGGGGAAGCCCTAAACCAAGGAATGATGTTGATATGGGTAATGGTGGTGGAGATGTCTCTTGGCGCAATGACTCAACTATTTTGGTAGGTGTAGCAATTTGATCTAGCCAAATTTTTTCTTGATTTTGATCTTGACTCCCTTGATATAGTTGATTCAGCTTGTGTTTAAGCAGATTTAGAGTGTGTACTTGTGTTTGATTTTGGACAATGTTTTGATTTGGGATGACACCTAGATTTGGCATGATAGGGTTTCGAAATTGGACCACCTGCTCGTTTGGAATATTTATATGATTTCTAAACGTATCCCTCCCAAATTTTTCTCCTCGATTCATATTTTGAAACTTGTGCTTGGTACATTCTCATTTGGCTTGTAGGGATTTGTGGATGACATTGTTCATTTGAAGGCTCATGCTTTGATTGTTCGGTTGATAGACTTGTAGGTTTGGATTTAGATTTACCATTGGGAAATGTGTTCCGATCTTTGATTTGGGAATACTCACACTTGTTGTACCATTGATGTTTGTCAAAGGCAATGATCCCATGTATGGATTGTATAAGTGTGAGTTTTGATAATCAATAGGCATTGTAAGGCTTCGAGCATTCAATAGATTTGGATTACTCATGATGTATGGATCAAGTTTGTATTCCATGTTCTTGTTTTTTGACCTTATTGAAAAGTGACTTCTAAGGTTCTTAGGACTAATGACAGATGAAGGACCTAAAGGTGTAAATGATATGGGTGTTGAAATTTTAGGAACTTTTGATCAATGCTAGACTTAGGGTTTGATTTTTATTATTTTGATTGGATAATGAACTTGTAAACCCTAATATGTTAGATGTGATCTTAGGATGAACTTGTTCAAAGGATTTCTAATTTAATTAAAGGTATGAGAAAAGGATGCATTCCCATATACCTAACTAAACAAGTTGATTTTGATTTTGATGATTTAAGGATGTACCTAAGTCTAGAATGATGTTTCCAAAGATCTAAAGTTGTTTGGTGGGATGGATTTTGATAAGTGTTTGGAATTTGGATGAAGTGTTTGATTTGATCCTAAATGAACCTAGGAAGGACTTGTTTACTAGGCCAAGATAGTGAAGAACATGCCTTCTCTCTAAGAGTAATTCAAAATCAAAAGACCAATGTTTGCATGAAAACCATATGACCGAAAGATGCCAAGCACATGTGTGGGGTCCAATTGATTTAATATTTACTTAATGGATTATTTTTACCACAAGCACACTCTTGATTAGATTTTGAATCTAGATGTCTAACGCTCCTTCAACTTTTCCCCTTTATCCCACAAAATGCATCTGGCGCTAAAACCAAGGAAATTTGAGGCAAGAGTTACTTGAAGTTGACTTTAGTGTAGAAGCAATTGAGATGAACCAAATGTTTAGATGCCCTCTAAGGCCAAAAATCCCATGGGCGCTAAATAACATGCAACTTGTCTGATATTTTCCTCTCCTAAAGGGTTTGCACTTTGATGATCTTCAAGCAACGTTGGTTTCCATTGTTTTCGAATAAAGCTAATCGGTTTTCAAGCAATGTAACATTCCCACTGGTATGTTTTCTTGTGGGTCATGCCCTTCAGAGGAAGGGCTGACTTTACATGCAACCAAGGAAAGAGTATAAAGGTATATAAGAATGAAGTCTTAACCTCTATACTTTAACCAAGATCGGACATGGCAAGTAACTTCTTGGAATCTAAGTTCCAATGCACCACTTTGATAAACTCGCTCAATGGATCAATTGGTCACTACAGAACAAGGGTTCTATTTTGGACTTTCCGTTCGTGGAGATTGACCCATACGGCAAGAGTCCCCTTTCAGATCCATCTTGTCAGAATCAACCGCGTGATATTGGCATTTACTCCAATACCCACATTTATATCCTAGTTGGAAATACTCTTGGATTTAGAGTGTTACCGGTTGAGTCGTTCCCTTGGCTGAGTACTTTTTCCCCAAGGCAGGCCCTCTAGGATAAACAAAAGTGAGTAAAGACAAAATCCGTAACTCGATCAATCTTTGATGGCAACAAAGAGAGAGAATATACGCGATAATTCCCCCACTCACACTCGCACAAGATTTTGTTCAATTTTAAACCCAAATCGAAGTGTGGAAGTGATTGCTTTATCTCACCCTAAAGTCATGAAAAAGGCCTTTTGATTCTCAAGGTCGCTATAAAGCGCGAGAGAAGTGCATACGTCCTTTTTCGATGCCTTTAGTTTAAGTAAGCTTTCACGAAAAGCAAAGTTTGCACTTGTTCTTTTTAAATCCACAAAGCAAAATGTGAGTTCTTTTTAAGCACCAAAAGACAAATGAGAAACACTTTGTTCAATTGTTAATCCAAGAAACAAAATCTAGTAAGTTGTGATCCTAAAGTTCGTTTTAGTCTTTGCAAGAAGAAATTGAAAAATTCTTTTTAAAACCAAACGAAAATTAGTGTCCTAAGAACAATAAGATAACGATTTCATGAAAAGTGTTTAAAACAAACACTAAAGTGTTAAAAAACACTTTAATCTTCCCAAAACGTCATCTTCATTTCTCCTCCTTTCATTTTCCTTCTTCTACCTTCATTGTCCTTTGTTATCCTTCTTCGCTTTACCTTTGTTTTGCTTTCGCTTCCCTTGCTTTCCTTGTACCTTCTTTGCTTTTGTTGTTTTCCTTGCTTTCCTTTCGTTAGCCTTCACACCTATTAAGCAAAATACGCTCAAGTAAGGATCAAAATATTGAGTTCCTTTAGATCATTAACTTCAAACAATAATATGATCCTAAATGAAAGGACAAAAACTTGGATGATAGAAAAAGGATGTTTTGTAAGTAAATCATGCCTTGATTTGATTTTATTGAAAACATCACACTTGCTAGACCCCATTCTTTATTAATGACCCTTTAATTAGCATCTTTTGTCAATGATATTCATAAAACAATTTTCTAAAAAAAAGAGCCTTTGCTAAATATCCATAAAACAATTTTCTAGAAAAGAGCCTTTGCTAAATAAGTTGTAAGTAAAAACAAAACCACTATTATTGATTCCGTCATTTGTTATGGGCATGCATTTATTCTATCAGAAAGTGTCTCACAACTAATAACAAACTGACACCTTTAGATTCATTCTTGCACAAGATATTAGCAATAATAAATGCAAAGCTTCATCATGACCATGCATAAATGGGAGTTCAACCACAACAAATTGCTTTCATGGTTTGAAAAACAAAAGTCAGTAGATCAGTAAGACATGTCAAGGTATTCTTCTCAAGTTGATGTGTGTGAACTTATGAGCATTTACTTCTTGCAGCAACGCCAAACCTGTATTTGTAACTTACCACGGCTTCTAGCGCCAGAATGTAGACACTAATTTTCACAAAACCTCAAACAATGAACCACGTTAATATCGTTAGTTCGTTTAAAGCAAGTAGCATTAGTATCTCTATGAAATATTTAGCCATGCTAAAATAATGCAAACTAAATAGAACAAAATCAATTAAAAGTAAGCATATAAGAACATGACCAAACCCTATCCCATAGTGGATTGGTGCTATTGTTGAAAATAGCCCTTTCCCAATCCTTGATAAATAAGCTAGATGATGATGATAATATGGGCAAAATCAGTTCTCAAATGAAGAGAATGACTTTGCATAGGAGTTGTAGATCAAGATGTGGATGAAATGCTAAGATTGTGGAGTGGATGAACAAAAATCAGTTCTCAAACCAAGAGAGTGACTTTGCATAAAAGTTGTGGATCCATTGATGAGGATTAAGGCCTTCTTTTATAGATTTTCTTGATGAGAGATTGGCCAAATGGGTGAATGTGGGACTAAAGATCCACCAATGAGAAGAGGCCACTTGTCAAGTGGTGATAGGCCAAGGGATGTGCAAGATTTGGGATGTGTGCCCAAGAGAGGGAGTTTCAAATTTGAATTTATGCAATGAATGTTGAGTTTGACCTTTGGAAGGGGACATGTAAGAGCCATGTAAGAGCTCATAAATGACCTGTTGGATGTACATTTCAACTTGTCATATTTTTCAAACTTGATGGAATATTCCCCATAAATGCCATGTTGAGTAAAAATGATGATTTTAATAAATCAATAAATTGATTTATTTGTGCAAGTGGCATTATCTAGAGGATGCAAGTGGGTAAGATTAGCATTTAATCATGGTTAGATTAAATTAATGATGATTAGGATGTTTCGACCAATTTGACTTGATTTAGGGATTTAAATCAAATCAAAGAGAGAAATATGAATTGGATTTCAATTAAATAAAGTCCTGATTTATTTAATTAAAGGGATGATGATAGGATCAAGTTTGATTTATTTGATTTAAGCTGATGACTTTAGGAGATTGATAAATAAACTTGATTTATTTGTTGAATGGAATATGATTATGCATAATGCTAATTTTGTGTGTCTACAGATCTCATTCATTTGAATATCAAGTGGATTATTTAGACAAACTTATTATCAAGGAAATATATAAAAATATATGCTTGTATACATACATATAAATATGTGTGTGTGTGTGTGTACATACATATATAAATACATACATATGTATATACATACACATGTATGTACATACATACATACACATACATACATGATACATACATTATTATTGCTGATACATACATACATACATACATATATATATATATATATATATATATATATATATATATATATATGTATGTATGTATAGTATGTATGCATGTATGTATACATACATATATATGTATGTATGTATACATATATACATACACATATATATATATGTATGTATGTATACATATATACATACACATATATATATGTATGTATGTATAAATATATACATAATTACATATATATACATATGTATGTATACATATATATACATATATGCATATATATATATGTATATGTATGTGCATATATATACTATAATTTTGTACCTATATTCACATTATATATATATATATATACTGTGTACATGCCTCCTCGCTTTTGGATATTTGGATCGGCAGTGTTCTTTGTATGTCTGATTATGCTTATGATGTGACTGTGGAACTTGGTGATCATTTGATCGTGAATTGATTAGTGATGTGTATGTTATATTGAAATGTGATGACTATGTCTGAATATGCGTTGAATTTGGAACTTGGTTACTTCTGATTGCAATAATTAAACAATGTGAAGCTATATTTGATGTGATTTTATTCTGATGCCATCTTTATGACATGTTTTGGAGTAACTTAGAAGATATTTGATTAAATGATGTTTTATGCTATTGATCATATCATTGATGTTAGATGCGTCAGTTAGTGATACTGTATTGGTGAAGGGGACGGGGTTGTATCACTCGCTTGCGAGCGCCCTACAATTTCAAGATTCCCTCTTCACGGTGTGTTTGATCATATCATATATATATTGCACGATCGACATGCTCTTTATTACAGGTTGACAGGTACATGACATCAACTCCACCTGGTTTCACAAGTTTGAGCGTGTCCATTTACCAACGGTAATCGATTGGGAGATAGTAGCTAGGTTTTTCGTGCCAAGTCGTCACCCTAGTCATAGCGTGTTGTCGGGTTGTTGTCGGGGTTAGTTGTTTTAATTTGACCAATCTCCCCTTGAGTATTTATTTAATTTCAAAGTTTAAAGTTTATTAAATGCTAGGTGTAGTTTAATTTGTGACTAAATATATTTAGTTGCAATGTTGAAATACGATTTATTTTATTGATTTATTTGATTTAATTAATAAAATAATTATGGGTTATTGATTGATTTGATTAATTAATAAAATTAAATTGAGTTTAATGATTAATTAGATTAATGGTGATTTTAATTAAATAGTTGTTTTGGCATTATTATATATTAGTTTCAAATTGAAATTGAAAATGGAAGTTATATTGGATATTTAAGATTTAATTAAAATAAAAGTAGAAATCTTGTTTGGATAGTTAGAGTTAAATTAAAATAAATGAATAAATAAATGATAATGTGTTTTAATGTCACACTTTGGAATTCTTGCAATTTTGAGCCTTTTAGTTTAAATGAAAATTTGAATTTACATGAGATTTCAAATTGAAAATAAAAGTGTTTTAAAAATTAAAAAATGGAATAACCTTCCAATGAATTAAAAATTAGGAAGTGGGTCATCTTAGGGTTTGGCCAAATTTGGGAAAAAAACCCTATGAAAAGAGATGAGACTCCACTTTGTGGGCAATTTTTGCTTGGTTTGATTTTGGTGGAGAGCTTGGTGGTGGCTAAGATTTTGGAGTTGAAGGAGTGTTTGGATTCTCCATTGTTGAAAGCTTCAAATTGGGGAGAAAACACAAGGTTCCATCATTTCTTCCTTCTACTTCTTGCTTCATTTTGAATAAGATTTAAATGATTGAAAATGTAGTTTTAGATTCAATGAAAATCCATGGAAATGCTTTCAAATTTGCAAACTTGTAGATAGATTTGGGAAAAGGAAACCAAACAAGAATTTACACCAAGAAATAGGATGAAAATCAAAGAAAACTCTATTTTAGAACTAGATTTTGAAACCCTTTTTATTGTTTTGGAAAATAATTTATGTTCTTGCAATGGATTTGGATTATTTTCACAATTTGAGTTGGAAATTAAAATTTGGGTATATATATTTGTAAATATACCCATGCATATCAATACATGGATATATTTACAAATATATATACAAATACATTGGTTATATTTGAAAAATTTTGGATTTTGGGAAAAATCCTGTATTTTTGTTTCTGGAAAAACGCAGTGAATAAAATAATATTTTATTTAGCAGTGGAGTGGGAGGCCAAACCCCACCCCACCATCACCGCTGCCCATGGGAGGCGAGCTGTGTGCTTGGCACACAGACTGTCGCCCGCAGGGAGGCAAGCTATGTGCTAAGCACATAGGTCGCTGCCCGTGGGAGGCGGACTGTGTGGTCGGCACACAGCCCGCCGCCCATGGCGGTGGCGGACTGTGTGTTTGGCACACAGGTCGCCGCTGACGGTCGGGCCTGCGTGCCCTAAAAGAAATTCGGATTTATGTTTTTTTTTAAGTTTTAAATTTATTTTAATTTGTATTTTTATATTTATGTTATTTAATATTATAATAATATTATTATATATTAATATATGTATATGTTATATATATAATATATAATATATTAATTATATATTTAATATTATTTTAATATTTAAATAATATTAATATAAATAATAAGTTATTAATATATATTTAAAATAAATTGTAAGTTCAATTAAATTGTGGTATGGGAAAATTGAATTACATAAATAAATAAATATACGTCGTAATATATATGCATTTAATATATGTATGTTTAGGAAATTATACTCTTAATGAATGAGGTATTTTGGTAGGAATGAGTATTGATTAATTAATGGTTCTAAGACGAAATAAGTTTGAATGATTCTAAATAAATGCTTTAATGTATTAAATGTTTTGATATGGAAATAATAGTAAACCTAGAACAAGTAAAAGGATTTAAATGTTAGTCGAATGACTTCATTATTTAAGTGTTTTGATTATGATTATAATTGTAAAATTAGAGTTAATAAATGATTAATTATTTTAAATAGGTATTGTTTTAAAATGATTATAGCAATAATATAGTTGAGATGGAATTGTCATTTTAATAAGCAATGATATTTCAGAGAGATTATTTTAATCCGTACTCATGATTGAGTAAATAGACTTAAAATATTAAATTTAATTCCTTAATGGTGCCAAGTGAACATTAGGTAATTTAATGATTACTGAAAGAGTTGATTTTATAAACAAATACCCTTACTTAGAGATTTCATTTCCAATTATCATGAATAATTAGTAAACTTTAGAATATAAAATAATGTTTTAGAGGCATATATTTAAATGACGTTTTAATATTTAAAATAGGAACTTTGAAATGATTATCCCATTTGTATAAGCGGAAATGAAATTGATGAATAATCAAGCGGTTTTAATTATAGTATATGATCGTGAAACTTAGAAATAATGAATGATTTATGGTAATCAGATGAGATTGAGTTGATTTATTTATTGCTAAGTCGAAATAAAGAGTAATTCATTTAATCTAAATGTTCTATTAATCAAGTGGATTTATTTACAGTATATGATTGTAAGACTTAGAGTTAATGATTGGTTTAATTTTAATTCGATGATGTTATTTATTAAATGTCTTGATTTTGGAATATGGCTGTGAAATTTAGAGTAAATGATCTAATTTTAAATATTTCAATGTCG
Source organism: Sequoia sempervirens (assembly GCA_007258455.2). Lineage (NCBI taxonomy): Eukaryota > Viridiplantae > Streptophyta > Pinopsida > Cupressales > Cupressaceae > Sequoia > Sequoia sempervirens. Next base: position 26,736 of record VDFB02140940.1, on the reverse strand, counting down.
TGAAAGGAAATGGGTTTAATTGATTGGATAAATGCAAATAATGAAAAATGTGATTGACTAGATTTAGGAAATCCGAACATTAGCTTATTTAACTGCCTAAAATGCTTGTAGTGTTATCATGTTCATCCTTGATGTTGGGAGAATAGAGTAAAGGTCTTGAAGTCTTCCAAATAGGGGTTTGTTTATTGGTATGGGTTGTTGCTACGTGAGTCAACTTTTGATGTGTCGTGGGAAAATGTGCATAGTGACACCATGTTGTTTCACCCAGTTCTCACAAACGGGGATGATTTGTACCTCCTTTGGAAGGAGTGCAGTTTGTATTCTGTTTGCCTCCAGTGTTTGGAGAGGATTTTGACCTTGTTGCCTCCAGTGTTTGGAGAGGGTCTTGACCTTGTTGCTTCCAGTGTTTGGAGTGAGTTTCTTGTTTTGTTACCTCCTCAAATTGGTGAGGCCGTACTATCTAGTTACCTATTGTGGTTTTCGCCATGTGTGTTGTCTTAGAAGAGTGGCTTGCAATGGGGGCCAACACACAAAGTGGTGTCAGGGATAACTAAATAAACTTTTAGAATCTTAGGTTGCATCAAACATTAAACAAGATTAATTATTTCTCACTCATGGACCCAAGGGCTTGTTTTAGACTTGGGATGAGACGAGAAGGCCTAGAATGGCAAGATCATCTATCTCATCTTCACGAGAGGTATTTGATTTCGCATGAGTGAGCATGGGTGTCGGGATTTCGGTAGAGGCCACCAGGATAACCCATGGTGTGGGGGTCAGAGCCTAGGAAGATTCCCAGAGGATATCCCTTGACGAGCTATGCAATGACACTCTTCCTAAGTCAAAAATTTGTACTTGGTATTTGTGACACTCTTGATCTATTCTATATCTGGAAGCAATGTAACCTATGTCAGTGTTATGGGAGTCGTACCTAGAATTGTGTGTATGACCATTCATTTCTTTGAGATGTGTACTTGTATTTACTTTGTATCAGTTTTGTGTAGCCTATGTCTAGTGGTAGATGGCCTTGTGTGGGAATTCCTTGTTACTATCTCCTAGCACGGGGGGTGAGCCTTCGGTTATCACATGGTTGGGTGGAACATGCTCCTTAATCCATTGGGTTGGCTTCTTGTTCGTGTGGACGAGATTCCAATTGGAGAGCTCGTGGGATTCAGTTTCTTCTCATGCTTAATTCATTCAGTTGGTCTTGTATTTTATTACCCCTCATTTGGTATTGAGGTGAAATTTGTAATATGTAATCATACTTATTGGAATTGCCTCATTCGGGGAATGAGTGTTGTAATCATGTTGTAAGTTATATTATTGGAATCAAGTGGTATCTCATATTCTTGGATGTAAATTATTATGAATGGAATTATGTGAACTTTATTTGTTAAGTAATTATATGGTATGGTTTTAATTCATGTTCTGTGTTTGGTTTAAGTAACACAGTCTCGCAACCTTAGGGGATTGGTTGGCAATAGTTAGTGAACTTGTATGTTAATTGTCTTATTTAAAATAAAAAAAAAAAATAGTTCGTTTGTGTAGCAAATTGCAACTTCACCTAGGGTTGTGGTGGGGCATTACACCATGGCTGATTTATATAGTATATGATATGGCCGATATAATGTGAATATAGTGCTGAAAATTGTAGCGCAGTGATAAGTAATTAAACTGCATATATTAACATTGATAAATGAGATGGAAATGCATAAGTTTATATCTGCTGCGCATAAACCTTATGCATAACGCTTATAAGAAGAATAATAAGCAATGTATAAGCTTGCTAAGCTTTGCTAAGTAAATAGAAGTAGACATAGATTACAAGGAGTCTATAACCTGAGCATAAGTAGTAGTAGACCAAGTCAATGAGGCAAGTATAATTTTATATGATGTTGTATAAAGAAAACCAACGTGTGGGAGGGAAATGACTCCAAACACTTGCATATGAAAAATGTATAATGCAAATACTAGACAACACATATAGAATTTAAGTGCAATACATATTATAAGAGAGAATACATCAACCAATGCAAAAGATAACATTACTTGAGACGTTTAAACGATGAATAGGATAAACCATTGACAACAAACTAAATGTTAGGGAATGTGGTGAATTGTTGATGCCATATTATGAACTCAATGATTGAATAGAAGTCTCTTAAAACTGTAATTCGATTTCTAGATTAGAGCATGTGCAAATATGAATCAATCAAAATGTTGTTGGCAAGCAAAGAGTTGACTTGTTGTTGAGTTTGGATGAGTATTGAGATAGGAATTATCCACCTTTTGGTTATCATGTTGAGTTGATTGAGTTGAGTTGAGAAGTTTCAATTCATTGGCCTTGTTTCTAGCCTATATATGTTGGTTTTTGGGTATAAATAGAGGCACTCTTACCTCATTTGGATACACTTCTGCTATGCATTATTAAGCTTCTCCAATCCACTGCATTTTATTTGTGAGGTTCCTATTTTGCTGAGAGGTATTTTGCTGAGTTGATTGAGTTGAGTTGAGAAGTGTCAATTCGTTGGCCTTGTTTCTAGCCTGTAGATGTTGGTTTTTGGGTATAAATAGAGGCACTCTTACCTCGTTTGGATACACTTCTACTACATATTATTGCACTTCTACAATCTGCTGCATTTTATTTGTGAGGTTTTTATTTTGCTGAGAGGTATTTTGTGAGGAAACAATAGCGAGAGGAATTAAGAGGGATTTGTTGCTAAGTTGATTTTAAGAGGGGGCCAAGCTTAAGAACTAGTGATTCAATTGGAATTAAGCGATTAATAGGCATGATATTCTATTCTCTTTATGATTATTTATTTTTCTGAAAGATTGAATGTATTGTATGTTTTATTTGGAATTGCATTTGATTTCTTGAAATAGAGTAATAATCTTTTTGCTTATTGGAAAGGAAAATAGTCTTATTGATATGATTTCCTTATGAGTGTTTTTTCATACTCCATATTAAGGAGTGGATGTCGTCAATAGTATTATAGACTAGATTTGATGAAATCGTGAATAGCTTAAGGGAGTGATTTAATACTCTTTTATACCCTATATGGGAATTCAAATGATGTTTCTATACATAGATAGTTTACACTACACTTATAATGTGAAATGTATCAATGTCATGAGGTGAATTGACACTATTAGTTTAGAATGCTAGGAAACCTTAGGAATGATAAGGTTTAGCAATACATCAATAATGATAGTATTTAAGATATGATAGGATGAGACGTCATATTTCTAATATGTTCTTGAATGATCACTTGATCATTACTTTACTATTAAATAAAACCCTAGGTTGAGAGTAACCTATTTGGGTCGAGAAGTATATTTGATTAATGACTAAAACCCTAGGTTAATAATTACCTACTGGGTTGGAATATTCACTTGTTTATCATAGGTTTAGGATATACCAAGGTTGAGACTCACCTATGTGATTAAGTTGATCACTTGAGTTTATGAATTGCTACTTGATTGGAGCCATAGGTGGGATTACCTATTGAGTTTGAATTGTTACTTGGTTGGTTGCTTTATACTCTTTATGTGAAGTCATGTTGTTGACAAGATTTTACTCTTTGAATAACCCTTTTTACTAAGGAGATTACCTCTCAAATAGAATCATTTACTAATATGATTTCTCTTCGATTGAGGTCATTTTTTAATGAGATTATGCTCTTGATGAGAATCACTTATTGTCATGATATATTCCTGAATGGAGTCAGTTATTTATGAATATTTATTCTATGATAAGATGAAGCTTATGTAGCTATACTTTAGATTATAAAGTTATTCCTAGGACTAGGTTGTCCATTGAAGGGAATAGGTTATTCCTGGGATTAGATTGTCCAATGAAGTGAATAGCTTGTTAAGTTGTTTATACAAAGTTTTGTAGACTAGAAAAGCTCATATGTTATACCTGGGGTTATAATATCCATTGAAGGTGGTAACTTATGCTTATGCTTTATTGGTAGAGATACCATTGTGTTTTGGGAAAAGGGGAATAGGTTATTTCCGAGGTTAATGATTACCTATGGAATGAAATTACCTAAGCATATTATATGAATGGTTATAATCCAAACCGAGCTATCTTAGCGTATGTGAATAGGATGATCATTGCTCGAAATACTAGGTGAGAATACTTTGGCCAAAGTAGTGTAATTTGCCACTGGTTGCACTGTCAATTCACTATGTTCCTTTTATACATGCTAGTTCAGGACTGTTGTGTCTACAAGTTTTGGTTATGTAGGAAACAACACTAAGTTCAAATAGACTATTGTTATGGGGTTTTACCAACCAATCTCTTCGTTGAAGGGTAGGGGCATTTTACCATATGTGTTAGATGTGCAGGGGACCGCATTTGAGTCTATGGTTGGAAGAAAATTGCTTGAGTGATGCTTCTCCTCATCAGTTGGCGATCAAGGTTTGAGGATGTTTGTGCCAGTATTGGGGACAACTAGAGTGTATGTACCAAGGAATGGGGAAATATAGAATGTATGCACCAATGTGGCAACATCAAGACCAGTTGTATATCTATTGCCAATAAAGCTCAAGAGAGCTACATATGTATGTATCATGTACCCATTTATATGGAAGGATGTAATATTGAATGATAAACATGAGTTTATTCAATATGAAATCTATGTTATGGAAAGATTTGTGAAATTACAATGAGATGTAATGGAAGTTTGGAATAGTATTTATTTCAAATATGCATGTAAATTACATTATGGAAAAGAAAAACTTTTATTGCTATGTTATGACATCATGGATCATTCACTTGAGGTGAAAATTTTAAAATTTTACTAAGTAGAACACCGGGGTTGTTACATGTGGTATCAGAGCTACCAGTTTCAGCTCTGGAACTTATGAGCCCATTACGTAAGTATTATGTAAATCTTATCGAAAGATAATGGTTGAAAAGTTTTTATGCCAAGAAAGCAAGAGGAAAGAACTAAGGGAAATGAAAAAGAAGATAAGATTCCATGAAAATTGTTTGAGTTTGGGACTAGAGAAGAATTATTCCTATAGTTAAAAACTCCTAAACCAACAACTCATTATGATGCCCCCTTGGATTTCAGAAGATTATGCAATCAGGTTATGTAGGAAGGTTATGAAGGATAACCAATATTTACCTTCACCCTAAGAAATAGATATATGACTTTGAGGGATAAATAGAATTGAAATAACCCCCTTATTGGTAGCGACCTATAGTTGTAAAGAGTCAAGGATTTTTGGATTTAGTAAGAATACTATGAATCTATGAATATGCATTATTAGAAAGTCAATGTTTTGTGAATCAAAATCAACGAAGGAGGTATCCAAGAGGATGGATAACTCTTGACAAAATCTGATTTTGAACAAAATCAAGATCTTGCGTATAATTAAGAAGTTAGTACCTTAGAAAAAGGATAGAGACTATAATGGTCAGAATTGAAGCAATCAAAGAATTGGACATGGTTCCACCAACCAAAATTGGAAAGATCAATTTGGAGTTCTGATTAAGATGAGGAAAAGAAACAAAGCAACTTTAGAAGTGCTTAATGTTATGAGAAAATAAAGTTATCAAGAAGCAGGACAAGCCATTTGGGAAGATGATTGCAAGTTGGAAACTTGTAAAGAAAATCAGACTAATTTGGACAAAGGGCTCAGATGGAGCAACAATTGGGTTAAAGTGTAAATTGAACTCACCAACTTGTCAACAAAAGTAAACTTATGTTTGGATTTTCAAAAAGAAATTGGAATATTAGAAACCCTCTTAGCTTGTAAAGTTGATTATTCATTAGATCTTTTTATTAACGATCCAATTGTTGAATCTATGAGATTAGAGATCAATGATGAATCTAATTTTGGAAAAAAAAAGTATATTCAAGGCAATTGAAAGCCAACAATGAGGAATGTTGAATCAATTTGGGAAAGCAAATATATTGCTAAGAAGTCAAATTTGAGTTGAAATAATATTGTGGAAACACTAAGGGGGGAAGAAATAAAGTGGATTGACTCATATAAAGTACCCCACTCAACAAAGATCATCAATGTATTTTTGATTTGGAAGAACTTTGGACTTCTTCGTAAGTCATGATTTCAATCAAATTCATATATTCTATGGATAAGGTATTCAAAATATTGAGGAAGTGGTAGATCATTGGAATAATTTTGATCTTTTATGTCTATGAACTGGCATAACACTATGGTGGACAAACTCACCAAGGAAGCCAATATAGATTGGGAAATTTGACCAACATATTGTATGAAACAGTTGCTTAGTGTTCTTGAGAAGGTTATCTCATATGTGAACAAGCAAATAATGATAAGGTTGTGTGTAAACCATGATCATCCCATGAGAAATAAAATTGAACGAATGCTCAATATATCATTATAAGATAGCCGGATACGCAAAAGTGATGAACCAAATCTTGGAGCATTTGTGATATACTTACACTGTAATACAAATTTCTATTGTTGAAATTTGGTCCATTATATGGAAGAAGGGTTGAATCTCTATTAAAGATGAAATAGGATAAGAAATAGGGTTAACCTTAGACCAATTTTTTTTCAAAATGGAATAGAAGATCGAAATGATCAAGGAAAAACTTTGATTGATACAAGGTCTGAATTAGGAAGCAATGTTATGCTTAAGGAAAATTGTTGAGTCAATGATGGACGGTCCAGACTTCTGAGTTGTCCAATGGTGTAAATACCAAAGAAAATAATGGGACCCACGGTGTAGTGTACAATACACCAACATTCCTTATCTATTTGGGTTACACTAAGGATAAATTCATTAGCCAAAAGAACGCGTTTTCCAGTCACTATGAAATAGGTGTCAAGTGGTATATAGTTACTATTGTACTTGATATGTACATATGAGGTAATATGATTATAATGTATAAGCTCTTTGAGAGAGAAAGTATGTGTGAAGCACACAAGTTTTTCCCTATGCATTAGCAAGAGTCACTCAATGCAAGGTCTAGGAAGGATGAGATTGCAAGGAGTGTAACAACCGCAATGTTCTACTCATTAAAATTTCCCAAGATTTCACGTTAAGTGAATAAACCATGATCTCATAACATAGCAATAAAAAAATTTCTTCCCATAATGTAAATTACATGCATAATTGAAATAACACTATTTCCAAACTTCCATTATATTCCATTGTAATTTCACAAATCTTCCAAAAGCATAGATATCATATTGAATGAACTCAAGTATAACATTCATGATTACATCCTTCCATAAAAATGGGTACATGATATGTACATAGATCCTCTGAGCTTCATCTGGCAATAGCTATACAAACTGGTCCTGATGTTTCCGCATCGGTGCATACATTTTGAATGTCCTTGCTCGCTATGCAAATACTCTAGTTGTTCCTGATACTGGCACAAACATCCACAAACATTGGCCGCCAGCTAATGAGGAGAAGCATCACTCAAGCGCTTTTCCATCAACCACAGACTCATATGCAGTCCCCTACACATCTATCATTTGATAGATGGCCCTAACCTTCAACGAAGAGATTGGTTGGTAAACCTTGTATCAATAGCCTATCTAAGCTTAGTGTTGTGTCCTACATGACTAGAACTTGTAAACCCACAATCTAGGACTAGCATGCATACAACTGGATCACGATGAACTTGATAGTGTAAATAGTGGCTACTTACACTACTTTTTCCAAAGTGTTCTCACTCAATACTTCGAATGAAGGTTATTCTATTCACATACACTTCTAACAAGCTCGGTTTGGATCTTGACAGTTCATATACTATGCTTAGGTAATTTACTTTCCTAGGTTATCCCTAACTTTTGAAACAACCTATTTCCATTTCCAAAAACTCTATGATATCTTATGGATATTCCCATCCTTGGTATAATATAAGAGTTTTCCTAGTCTACGAGTTAAATTTACATAGACAAGCCATTCACTACAAAAGACAATCTAGTTCCAAGTATAACTTTATAATCTAGAGTGTAGCTATATAAGCTTCTTCTATTCATAGATTAATTATTCATAAATGACCGAATCCAATTAGTATTTATATCATACTAATAAGTGGTTCTCATCAAGAGAATAGCCACATCAATGATTGACCTCAATCGAAGAATAATCATAGCAATAGGTGCTTCCCTTCAAGAGTGTAACCCTTAAATAAAAGAGTTATTCAAGGTAAAGTCTTGTCAACAATGTGACTTCATTTAAGAGTGTAAAGCAATTAACCAAGTAGCTACTTTAACTCATTAGGTAATCCCACCTATGTTTCTAAACATATGGAATTCTGTAAACTCAAGTGGTTAGGCTTAATCACTTAGGTGGGTTTTAACCTTGTTACATCCTAATCTTAGGATAAAGTCATCAACCAATGACTAGCCCAATTATATAAGTTACTCTAGCCTCATATATTCCAATCAAGACTGACTGTACAACCCAACCTAGTAAGTTATTCCCAACCTATAGGTACCAACTAGTATTCAAGTACTTATCCCCAGAGTAACCCACTATCCATTTATTATAATCAAATAACTTCGCTATGAGTAACTCTTAAGCTACCCTTGTATAATCATATCTAGTATAATAATAATACTTATGACAAACAAAACCCCCTATCATGGAGTAACTACAAGCACATCACAAAATAGTATAATAGCTTCTAATTCCTTTTGAAAGCAATACTATACAAGTATTCACAATAGATAATTTAAGCAATCATGAAACAATCATTCAAAAGATAAGAAAATAAAAGAAGATTATCCTCATGCTTGTTTTCACTTATCCAATTGATTGACTATAAAATAGTTTTCCCACAACAACAACTAGCTTATGCTTGATCCTTCAACTATGCCACAATAATCCCCCTTCTCTCAGGTTGATAATGTACTTCACCTAGTAAGCCAATACTCTCACCAACACTCACATCTCACTCTCTTTCTCTCACTAATAAAGTAGAATATTGCAGATAAGAATTGCAGAGCAAAATGTATAAATTGTTGAGCACAATGCATATAGAATGCATCCCAAATAAGTGAGTTTTCTCTACTATTTATATAGTAGCAAAGAGGCTTATCATCCTACATATTAGGCATGAGTGTTGACAACAATCACCATGCATAGCCACTCACTCATCTTAGCTAAAAGGTGTCACACAAAGAACATACTCAACAAAACAATGCTACAGGTCAACCTCTTTTGATGATAGCAGTATAAGACCATTTCAAATCAGCACATGATGATAAAGGTGTAATTCAAATTGCCTTCACAATGAACATCTACAACAAATAGGTTTCAAAGGTGGCGCCAAGGTAAATATCTCACTCTCCAACAATTGGCGGGTTTCAATATATTTGAATCAGTCAATATCAAATATCCAACACATAACTTGCATCGACTAAGTCTTACATGAGTTGACTCACTTCATTTATTAGTTTGACCAAGTCATTGACTTGTTGTACATAAGCTTTCATGCATTTTTCCATTGTAGATATTTACCAAATGACAAGACATCTAATAGTTTAGGAAGTCAAAGATGTTTCCAAATAAGGCATCGACTAAGTCTTCTCCTTATATCGACTTAATGTTGCGAGTTACTTTGCAGAATACTTGTTCTAAATGTGTGGGCAGCAAGAGTAATATTCGACCTTTAATAGTACAGTAAAAAGTATAATATGCGTGGCCTCTAAGCATTACTCTTCCTCAACGTGCTTTAACCTATACGCAGCAATAAACTCTCGTGGTAGTTTAAGAAGCTCTTTACTTAATCTCATGCATTGTTCAAAGACTTAATTCAGAGTTAAGATTATAAGCAAATCAATGTACAAGCATTGCAAGCTAGGTTTAAGGAGAGACTTTTCATATATTCATGCACCAGAGTTAATGCATTGATTTGAAATCATAGCATATATGTATATCGATAAGTTATCTCCATTGGTTTATATATTAACCGATTCATTTCAATCGGTCCTATATATATAAAATGGCTTATATATACAATAACACTATATATATATATATATATCCTCATATATATATATATATATATATTCATAAGATAAATACATATCTAAGCCATTCAAATATATACGTTGGTAACTATATATGTATGTGTATACATATGCACATACTATTATCTTAATATCACATTCTGGCACATATGATACCAGGGGATTATGTATATAGACACCTATACGTATGTATGATTTATCAATGTATAAATATATGTTGGCGTCATACTATATGTTATTATATATATACATTCGATATATGAATGAACACAAATGAGTAAACATTCTCATAACAATAATAATATATATTATATTTACATATATATATATACACACACTCCTCTATTAAGCATTTATGCTTATTTGTGTATTTGTATAGCAACACGATAGTCAAATGATACATTTAATATATGAATGATTATGACCTCGTGATTATATTCACACAAGCATCATAATAAACATTTATATACATATATGCATATCTATACATATGTCATCATACTTGTATGGACATCCCATTATATCCATCATATGTGTATGTCGACATATGCATATATCCCAAATACTCATTCAACCATACAATCAAGCACAGTAACATAAGGAAGAACTCACAAGCTTAAATAGATAAACATCACCCAATAATGCACTCAATAGTAAACAAGACCTTTACTAATGCTAACACATCAAACTATGGATGACTTACCAGATCCCACTTCTATGTCTAGACTCAACCATTCTACTATGAGTGTGTGTAAACTCATATAGGTTACGTTACTGGTTATCCGACCAATCACTTCTCTTGAGTGATACTTCCCCTCCACCTGGAGGAATGAACCTGTCCCTACAACTAGCTCAACACACTTGCAATGGTAGTTAGACATTCATAATAAATCCATATGCATCATAACTTAAGCATATTCATAAAGCAATAAATGTAAACATATTTACTCTTCAAAGCTATATTAATCATTTATTAATACTTTCACATAATACCTATTCCAATATTCCATTCTTTTAGCAAGAATATCAATCTCATGATTGCATTTACCATCGTATTTACCCGTGAAGGTAAAAGTAAAATAGTAATAACAAAACAGGGTGTAATAAGGAGAGATGCTACGAGGGAAGATTATTTTATAATTCTTACATGTTTTGGAAATGGTAAGTAAAACCTTTATTTGACCTTATGTTTAATGTGCTTTAAATCATCGGGGATGATGATTCACAAGGGGGGAAGTATGTTACACCCCATCTTATTATTACTGAGTTAGTTTTACCTTCACGAGTAAATAGGATGATGAATGTGAATCATGACTTTAATATGTTTGTTAGGTAAATGAAATATGTGAATATGTAATAAGATGTTATTGATTTCAAAAGAATTCATATGTTTTGAATTAGTGGAATGCTATGTATTGCAATATGAACATTCTAATTCTTTGTTGATACAAATGCGTTATGATGCAAATGGATTTACTATGAATGTCTAACTACCTTGGTGTTGTACTAAGTTGGTTGAAGGGATAGATTCAATCCTTTGGAAGAGAGGGGAAGTATCACTCATGAGAGGAACTTGGTCGGGTAACACTTAATGAAACCTAACTGAGCTTACACACACTCACACTCTAGTTGGTCTAGTTGAGTCGGGTCAGTGGGAACCAAGTAAGTAACCTTGGAGGATAGGTTGAAATGCTTGAGCAAATGTCTTTGATTTCTTTGATTGCATTCATTCAAATATCAAGTGGATTATTTAGACAAACTTACTGTCAAGGAATATATATATATACTCATATATATAGTATTTAATGCTATTAACAATGATTATATATATATATATATATTATATATATATATACCATGGCCAATTTATATAATATATAATTGGCCAATATAATGTGAATATAGGGCTGCAAATTATAGCGCAATGCTAAGTAATTAAACCACATATATTAACATTGATAAATACAATGGAAATGCATAAGTTTATATGTGTTGCGCATAAACCTTATGCATAACACTTATAATAAGAATAGTAAGCAGCGTATAAGCTTGTTAAGATTTGCTAAGTAAATAGAAGTAGACGTAGATTACAAGGAGTCTATAACCTACGCATAAGTAGTAGTAGACCAAGTAAATGAGGCAAGTATAATTTTATATGATGTTGTGTATATCAAACCAACGTGTGGAAGGGATATGACTCCAAACACTTGTATATGTAAAGTGTATAATGTGAATACTAGACAACACATATAGAATTTAAGTGCATACCATATTATAAGGGAGAATACGTCAACCAGCGCAAAAGATAACATTGCTTGAGATGTTTAAACGATGAATAGGATGCATCATCGACAACAAACTAAATGTTAGGGAATGTGGTGAATTGTTCGCGCCATATTATGAACTTGGTGATTGAATAGAAGTATCTTAAACCTGTAAGTCGATTTCTAGATTAGAGCATGTGCAAATATCAATCAGTCAACATGTTGTTGGCAAGCAAAGAGTTGACCTGCTGTTTAGTTTGGATGAGTATTGAGATAGGAGTTTTCCACCTTTTGGTTATCATGCCAAGTCAATTGAGTCGAGCTGAGAAGTGTCAATTCGTTAGCCTTATTTCTAGCCTATAGATGTTGGCTTTTGGGTATACATAGAGGCACTCTTACCTCATTTGGATACACTTCTACTATGCATTATTACGCTTCTCCAATCTGCTGCATTTTATTTGAGAGGTTCTTATTTTTCTGAGAGCTATTTTGTGAGGAAACAATAGCAAGAGGGATTGTGAGGGATTTGTTGCTTAAGAGGGAGCCAAGCTTAAGAACCAGTGATTCAATTGGATTTAAGCAATTAACAAGCATGAGATTATATTCTCTTTATGATTATCTATTTTTCTGAAAGATTAAATGTCTTGTATGTTTTATTTATAATTGCATTTGATTGCTTGTAATAGAGTAATAATCTATTTGCTTATTAGAAAGGAAAAGAGTCTTATTGATATGATTTCCTTATGAGTGTTTTTACATACTCCATATTAAGGAGTGGATTTCATCAATAGTATTATATACTAGATTTGATGAAAGCATGAATAGATTAAGGGAGTGATTTAATACTCTTATATACCCTATATGGGAATTCAAATGTTGTTTCTATACATAGATAGTTTACACTACATGTATAATGTGAAATGTATCAATGTCATGAGGTGACTTGACACTGTTAGTTTATAATGCTAGGAAACCTTAGGAATGATAAGGTTTAGCAATACATCAACAGTGATAGTATGAAAGATATGATAGGATGAGACATCATATTGCTAATTTGAACTTGAATGGTCACTTGATCATTACTTTACTATTGAACAAAACCCTAGGTTGAGAGTAACCTATTTGGGTTGAGAAGTATATTTGATTAGTGATTGAAACCCTAGGTTAAGAATTACCTACTGGGTTGGAATATTTACTTGTTTATCCTGGGATTAGGATATACCAAGGTTGAGACTCACCTATGTGATTAAGTTGATCACTTGAGTTTATGAATTTCTACTTGATTGGAGGCATAGGTGGGATTACCTATTGAGTTTGAATTGTTACTTGGTTGGTTACTTTATACTATTGATGTGAAGTCATGTTGTTGACAAGATTTTACTCTTTGAATAACCCTTTTTACTAAGGAGATTTCACTCTCAAATAGAATCATTTACTGATATGATTTCTCTTTGATTGAGGTCATTTTTTAATGAGATTATGCTCTTGATGAGAATCACTTATTGTCATGAGATATTCTTGAATGGAGTCAGTTATTTATGAATATTTATTTTATGATAAGATGAAGCTTATATAGCTATACTTTAGATTATAAAGTTATTCCTAGGACTAGGCTTTCCATTGAAGGGAATGGTTATTCCTGGGATTGGATTGTCTAGTGAAGGGAATAAGTTGTTTATGCAAAGTTAATTTGTATACTAGAAAAGGTCATATGTTATACTTGGGATTAGAATATCCATTGAAGGGGGTAACTTATGCTTATGATTTATTAGTAGAGATACCATTGTGTTTTGGGAAAAGGGGAATAGGTTATTTATGAGGTTAATGATTACCTATGGAAGGAAATTAACTAAGCATACTATATGAATGGTTATAATCCAAACCGAGCTATGGTAGTGTATGTGAATAGGATGATCGTTGCTCGAAATAATAGGTGAGAATACTTTGGCCAAAGTAGTGTAATTTTCCATGGTTGCACTGTCAATTCATTGTGTTCCTTTTATGCATGCTAGTTTAGGATTGTAGTGTCTACAAGTTTTGGTTATGGAGGACATAACACTATGCTTAGATAGGCTATTGTTATGGGGTTTTACCAACTAATCTCTTCATCAAAGGGTAGGTTCATCTTACCACATTTGGTAGATGTGAGGGGGATCGCATTTGAGTCGGTGGTTGGTAGAAAAACACTTGAGTGATGCTTCTCCTCATCAGTTGGCAGTCGAGGTTTGAGGATGTTTGCGCCAGTATTGGGGATAACTAGAGTGTATGCAACAATGCAAAGACATCAGGACCAATTGTATATCTATTGCCAATAAAGCTCAGGAGAGCTACATATGTATGTATCATGTACACATTTAAATGAAAGGATGTAATATTGAATGATAAACATGATTTATTGAATATGAAATCTATGTCATGGAAATATTTGTGAAATTATAATGAAATACAATGGAAGTTTGGAATAGTGTTTATTTCAAATGTGCATGTAAATTACATTGTGGAATTTTTTTTTTTTATTGCTATGTTATGGAATCATGCATCATTCACTTGAGGTGAAAACTTTGAAATTTTACTGAGTAGAACATTGGGGTTGTTACAAAGACAAGTCGATAAAATATATACCGTCAAATCTAAGACCTAATGATGAATGGTCTAGATTTACAATAATAAAAAATATATATAATGTGGCTTTCAGGGGTGCTGCCCTAGACCCCTACTAGGGCGCGTGATCCTTGGACCCCCAGAACCTCGCAAGGGAGGTACCCCTCGCAACCCCCATACTCAATATATTAAGTTGTTATGATTGTAAGGTTGATACACCATTTTTATAACAAATCCATGTGTCTTCTAAACATGTATGTGAGATAATATGTTAGATTTCTTTTAAATTTACTATATTTTCAACATGTATATCTAGGTTTCTAAGCTACTTTGCTTTAGGGAGATAAGTTATTTATGAGAGGTTGTAAGATTTGATATAGAATACTCTATACCATGCAAGATTTGGTTAAATATTATAGCCACCCAAGATCTAGGAACTTCATGATAAGAGAGATCAATCATGAGAGAATAATATTATTCCATAAAAGGATGCAAGTGATAGATTATGATTGTATGATTGTTACATGAGACCACCTGGTTGTATAGCCAAGGTGATGTTGCGAGTATGAAGGAAGTATAATCGAGATGTTGTCATCGATGTTAGTTGGTTAATTGGTTCTCAACTAGTTTTTGTTGTCATTGTTGTCTTGGATAGAGTTTATTGGCTATATATGTTGAGGATATTAAGAAAATTGTAATGAAGAAAGGTTGTAGGTGTTTAGTTGTTGCTCTGGTTTTTCTCCTATATTCGTGTGGTTCATATATGTCGATCAAGGTTGTTGGAAGTTGCTATATCTAGGATTTGTGCTTCTAGATTTTTGTACAATGTGAGTTATGTTCACCATTTGTGAACTGTGCTTTTCAGGGTAATTTCCTGAGGTCTGGGAGAAATGTAGTTGCTCTAGATTTCTTCTTGTTTGAGTCTTATGACTTGCGGTTCTGGAGTTGAGGTGATATGATTGTGTTGAATATAATTTTTTTATCTAGAAGGATTGGATCATGCTAAGGATGCGTGTGCTTAATTGATTTATGTGTTTAACACTAGTTTGGCCAACCTTGTGTTTAACACTACTTTTGAAGCTTATGGAAGTGTGTGATTGGGTTTCCCTCATTCTAATTCCACCTAATTTGTAAATGAAAATGGTGTATAGCCAACTTTGGATATGTTTCAAAGTTGAAGATGGTATAAATATAGGATGAGATATTGGTGAAAATACAAGTGCGAATAAATAGAGCAAGATAGATGCGAATGAGTGTGTAAGTAATGTGAGTTGGTGTAGATCAGTGCAAAGTCTAACTGCTAAGTTTTTGGAAGCAATGAGATGAAAGTGTACTCTATCATTCAAGCATGTTTGCAAGAGTTTGAGTGGATTGTGGTGGAAATATCTGTTGCATTGATATTGTCTTCTCTCTGTAACATATCTCTTTTATTTTCTTTGTATCAGTGTGGCAGTGAGCCCTCCAGGTGGTTAACCCTTGTTTGGATAGTGAGTCATGTTTTGGCAGTGAGCCTTCTCTGGTAGTGAGCCTTTGTAATTGGTTTTGATATTCTCTAATCCTCACCATGGTTTTTCCCTTGTTGGGTTTTCCACGTAAATCTAGTGTTATTGTGTGTGTGTGATGTTTTTCAGATTCTATCTTTGCACTTAATGATTAATTAGAATAGCAGAATAAAGGATTTGTGATTGATTTAATTTATGGTGAAAGTTTTAAAGGTTAAAGTTGGTTACAACTGATTCACCCCCCTCTCAATTGTCTTGTTCAAAAATTGGTATCAGATCTTAGTTCCTTGGAGAAGAGCTTAACTACTTAAGGAAGGTCTGGGGTGGTGAACAAGATCACTTTTGAATGTCCTTAGGTTCAATGGAACAAATTATGCTATCTGGAAAATATAGATGAAGGATATCTAGAGTATTGCGGATATGATGTTGAAACTATCTATAAAACTATTTATACTCCTTTGGCTAATGGTTTGAGTACAGCTGGTGAAATCAAGGCACATGAAGCAAACAATAAGATGAATTTCATTCTAAAGAGTAGTTTTTCACATTCCGAGTTGATTAATTTCTAGAATCTGAAGACTGCTAAAGAGGTGTAGGATGCTTTAGAAAAGATGCATGAAGGAGATGAAAAGGTCAAAGAAGCAAAGTTGCAGAGTTTAGAGGCATAGTTTGAGGTTGTGCATATGTCTGAAGATGAGAACATTAAATATTATGTATTGAGAATAAATGAGTTGGTAGCTGAAATGAGAGGACTTTGCACTACAGTAGATGAACCAAGGATTGCGAAGAAGATTCTTATTACTCTTCGTGATGCATATAGTGAAAAGGAATCTACTATTGAAGAATATGTGGACTACAACACTTATACTAAAGATTAGTTATTGAGTACTCTAACATCTTATGAGATGAGAAAACCAAATCTGAGAAATGGATCCAAATCAAAAATTGCTTTCAAGGCTACAAGAGTGAAAGATTTGGATGAGGAGAATCTTGTTGAGGTAGAAGCTAACTTTGTGAGAAGGATGAGGAAAGGCTTTGAAAAGTATGAAGGTAAGTTACCCTATAAATTCTTTAGTTGTGGAGGAATAGGTCACTATGCTTCGAGATGTCTGGAAAGAGCTAAGAGGAACAAACAAATATTTGAGAAAGAAAACAAAGGCAAGAAGATCAACAAAGTATATTATGTGAATGAGAATGCTAGTATTTTTTATGATGAGTCTGATTATGGAGATTTTGATGATAATGAATGCTTGTTCTTGGCTATAAAATATGAACCTACTTCTGCTAAATCTAAAAGAAAAGTGAAGGAATGTCCTCTAGAGAAAGAGAAAGAGGAAGATACTGTAATCTCTTCCCTACATGCTAAACAAGAAAAGAACTATTGGGTTGTTGACAGTGGTTGTTCACGTCACATGACCAGTGATAAGAGTAAGTTTGTTAAACTAGACAAATATGATGGAGGCTTAGTTATGTTTGGAGATGATATTGGTGCTAAAATTTGTGGGATAGGTTCAATAAGTTTTGATGGAAAGCATAATATTGATGATGTAGATACTATGTTAAGGGTTAAGGCATAATATCTTGAGTGTTGGAAATATTTGTAACAAAGGATATAATCTTGTATTTGAGGAAGAGAGATGTGAAATTAGGAAAGGATCTGAAACAATGATTGTTATAGGAAAGAAGTCTGAAGGAAATATATATCAACTTAAGGGTGTTGATGGGCATTGCTTTATGACTCAAATTAATGAAAGTTGGTTATGGCATCAAAGAATGTGTCACGTGAATTTTGATAACTTGGCAAGGATCAATGCAGTACAAGTTGTAAGAGATTTACTAAGGATTACAAGGCCTGTTAATGCTATTTGCATGAATTGTCAGTTTGAAAAACAAGCAAGAAACAACTTTAGATCAAAGGAACAATCTACTACCAAACTACTGGATTTGATTCATAAAAATCTTCGTGGTCCTACAAGAGTGGGAAGTCTACAAGGTGAAAGGTACTTTATGCTTTTGATTGATGATTACTCTAGGTATACATGGGTTATTTTCTTAGAGTGAAATTTGATGCATTAGATAGCTTCAAGACATTCAAAGCTATGGTAGAGAATGAAGTGAATTTAAGAATAAAATACTTGAGGTTTGATAGAGGTGGTGAATTCACCTCCCATGAGTTTAATATGTTTTGTGAAGTTCATAAAATAAAAATACAGTTATTTGCTCCTAGAATTCCTCAGCATAATGGAGTTGTTGAAAGAAAAAACAAAACAATTCAAGAAGTTGCTAGATCAATGATTACTGAAGCTGGTTTACTGGAAGTTTACTGGAGAGAAGCTATTCACTGTATTGTCTATGTGTTTATGTATAGTCATAAAATTGCACCCCTTGCAATTTCACATACATTCTTGCATCTGCTTTAGTGTCTGCTCCTTTAGCATCTTGTGTAGGCCCATTTTATCCCTTGCACCAGCCTTTATTTCTTCCCAGGATGCTCCAGACCCCTTTTTAGCAGCTACCCTTCATGAATTTGCTTTGCATTAAACCTGGGATTTTCCCATTCACGTCGTTTTGTAGTGTGGTGTGTCTGGACACTAGCATGCCACGTGGATGTCCACGCACCGCGCTAGCGTCCTGCGATGTTTCAATGCTCAAACAATTGTCTCTAAGCATGCTTTCCACTTGTCCTCACCTTTTTTCTGTGGTAATGGCGTGAGATGCCTTGTAACAATTGAACAAGCTTCTTTTCCCTCATTAAAAGCTATCCTTTCAGTTCATTTTTCTGTCTAACTTCCTCTAGCTCCATTCTTCTGAGTTCTTCTAACTTCTCTCTAGCACTTCTCTAGCTTCATTCTAGCCTTTAGCTTCCTCTTCTCCCCTCTTGCTTCGGCTTGCACAACTTTCCTATTTGTTACGGTAGCCTTCTACAACACTCTCAAGATCTCATTGCACCTCTTTACAACACACTCTTGGCTCTTGTAGCTATCTTGCCCTCCCTCTTTGCAACTCCTTTGGCTCTTGCAACTCTACCTCCCTTGTCTCATGCTTGTGAGAATATTGAGATTTAATATCCCTTATCTATTGCATCTCTACTTTGTGATACGAGTTCTCCTCCTCGAGCGAGGATTGCTTTTATCACCTCTTTTGTGATACGGGTTCTCCTCCTCGAGCAGGGATTGTTTTTATCACTCATACTTGGTGGTGCAGGTTCTACTCCTGAGCGGATTTTTCTTTCACCATACACTTTTTCCATTTCAGTTACACTCTCTCTTTCTAACTGGCTGTCTGTGGAGGTGGGAACACCAAAACAAGGGTTTGACAAAGGAAAACCCCTATACAACCCCAACACTTTCTCTAGATCTTACAGACGCAGGTATTGAAGATATCTACTAGCTAGAGGCTATATTACTTGGATTGTTGTGAGTATTTTTTCTTTCTTCTCTCTATCTTTATCATTTATTCTTTACTTTGCTTTAGTTCTATCACATTTCGTTATTTTCCTATGCTTTAGAAGTTCTCAACAATCAAGGTAGAAGTATTCATTTAGCTATTTTTTGTGATAAATTCACTTTTTGGTCTGTACGAGACACCAATGCACCTCTGGGACACTAGTGCGTCGTGATGTCATTCGTATTTCACGTTGACATCCTCTGGCTAAGAGCTTGTCTATTTGTCCAAAAAATCTTTGTGGCCTGCTCTTTCTGATTCTAGAACTCTCGCGCTCTTCCTTGAGGTAGTTTAGGGCAGTTCACCCCTTGAGGCTCTTTGAATGAAGACAACTCGTGAGTAGCGAATCCCCCTTCTCTACATTTTGGTGAACCCGACGTGAAGAGAAATTTTTCCGAAAAAACTAGGAATTTATTTACCCCTACTTGGCGAGGTCATAACTTTTGACTTGGTGCTCATAATTTAGAACCGTTTGCACCATTGGAAAGGTCTCCTAGAGAACTAGTTTAGTCCCCTAAACACTAGTGCCTTTGACATTTGAATTTTAGGGATCGATGAAATTTTTGACCTCAAATTTTGCTCTGAAGATCTCTGAAAATGCGAATTACTAGAACATAGAAAATGCCGAAAAAATCATAACGAATTTAATATCTTCTTTTATTAGTTCAGTAACTAATTTTGTTTAAAATGTTAATGATATTACCTTTCATGCATGTGATGGTAATTTGGCCTTGCCTATGTCACTGGATATCTTTGATCCCTCACGAAAGTCCTCTAGCTTCAGAGGATATTTTGTCACAAGAAGACAAAATCATTGATACCTTTCTCAATGTTACTCTACCTTCTCTTCATTCCAATGTACTCTCCTCTAGAGATGATGCATTAGTGCATGATGAACCTCCTTCCACATCTGATCCTCCTTGGATCTATGTTGAGAATATGTCTTCAAATAATTATTCTACTAGTTGTGATGATTATGTGAATGCAATCTATGTCTCTGCTTCCCCTCAAAGGCCTAAGAGACCAATCATTTACGTGAATCCAGCTAGTCCTTCTCCTAAAATTATTTGTTCTATTGATGGTCTTCCATTTGATAGTAATTCTCTTGATCTTCATAAGGCTCCCTCTTACAAAGTGATAGCCCATACTTGTAAGAATAATATGAATAAACAACCAAGCCTTCTTCAAGCTCCTAAACCTACAACTAAAGCACCCAATGATTACAATCTTTTTGAGCAACCTCAGCTAACTTCGGATAAGATCTCACTGTGGGACTTGCTTCAGTCTACTCCATTTTATCAAGGTATGCTTTAGGAAGCCTTGAAAAAGATCCTCTTTCCTTCTTCCGCTAGGCTGACAGATGTTGATGCGTTGATAGCTCATATTCGTGTGGATTTGCCGAATATTATGTTCTATCCGCAGGAACTCCCACCTCCAGAAGTATAGAAGCAAGCAAGACCCTCTAATGATCATATTCAACATTAATAATATCAGCATTAGATGTACTCTCATTGATGATGGTTCAATGCTCAATGTATGTAGCATTGATCTATTGCCTAAGCTTAACATTGATCCATCTTCTCTTAATGCTTCTTCTATTGACATTCGTGGGTTTGATAATGTTGGTCGACAAGCCTTGGGAATGATAGTCTTGCCTTTGAAGTTGGGACCCATTATTATACCTACCCTTGCTTATGTTATGTTAGAAAAATTACCCTATAACCTTCTTCTTGGTAGACCATGGATTCATGCTATGGGCATAGTTCCATCTACCTTGCATAAATATATTAAGTTTAATTACAATAATCAAGTAGTTACAGTGAAGGTTGACCCTGAGGCTATGCACTTATGTGAGATGGTAGCTGTCGGTCAGGCTTCGGTTGTGCCTACTCTTATTCCTTCAGTGTATTCCAATGTGTCAATGTTTACTCCAATAATACCTACTACAAAGGATACTCTTGAGATAGATGTCCCTGAAGAAGATCATTCTGAAGCAAGAAATCTTAAGTCTACTCTTTCTACTTCTCAAAGGAATGCATGTCTTGGTGATGATTGGGGTTCCTCAGACTTTACAAAATCCTTTGTTGGAGAGCATAAAGTCAACCCAATCCACTCAAGCCTTCCGATAACATCATCCAAACCCGTTATCAAAGATGGTCATTCTTTTGTATCGCAGGATAAGATGAATGCAAATTGTAATGTTCTTAATGTTGATCCTCCTCCTTTTGAGGAAGATGATTGCACTTCTATTAAAGAGATTAATGCTAGTAATCCTGTTAGGAAAGATGATGACGATCTCATAGAGGAGTATGATCCCCTTTTCCGGAATAATACTCTCCATGTAGATCCTCCATTATCTGCTACCTTTGTATCCTCTTCTTGTGAGCAGTCAAAATTTTGTCCACAAGAGAAAGGGTTGCTTCCTGCTCCTCATCCTCTATCTGAGCAAGAGCGTATTTTTTTGTGGCTTCACAAAGCCCGCTTAATTACTCTTCCTTCTCCCACATGCAAGAAATTTCATAAACATGATAAAGAAAAATATTCTTTTTGTGCATACCATCGAGTGCTTTATCATTCCACTAGCGAATGTAAGGCCTTGAAGGATAAAATTCAATAACTTCTTGATTCAAGTGCCATCACTCATTTATTTGCTAATGCACCTACCTCTTCTTCAAATGACAAGTGATATTGAGGTTTACCTCCATCCTTTATGTTATAAGTATCTTGCATGGTTCTCCTCCCCTGTATGTTGGGGGCAGTGATAACTCATTATGGAGATGTGCGTCCTTCTAAGGACCCCCTCTCTTCTCTCTATCTTTCAATAGAAGCATCCCTTGAGTGGACCCCTTTTTTATTTTCAAGGGTTCCCAAGGGACCTCTTTGAAAGCCTTTCTCCTTCAAATGAATTCATTGGCGTCTAGCTTGGGGGAAACCTGACTAGACCTCGCTTTTCAAATAGTGTGTCCCTTGAGTTGACCCCTCTTATTTTGAAGGGTTCTTGAGGGACCCCTTTGAAAGCTTTACAATCTATTGATGGTTTGCATGATTGTTTGCTTACTTGCCTACGTGGTTGCTTTCGCTTTGCAAGTGCGCCTGTGAAGCCACTTTTCGACTCTACAGAGTCCCCTTCCTTAGGTTTCCTCCATGTGAGAGATCTTGGGGGATACCTCCCCTGTAGGTTTGTGGGTCTGTAGGGTGCTTTCCCAGCTTCCACCATGTGAGAGATCTTGGGGGACGCTTCCTTGTAGGTCTGTGGGTTTTTAAGGCACTTTTCCAAGTATCCTTCATGTGAGAGATCTTGGAGGACACCTTCCTTGTAGGTCTGTGGGCCTATGAGGCACTTATATTCTTAAATTCTCTCTTCTCTTCTCTCTTGTATATACTGGATCAAATATTTGCATCTTCTTCGTCCTGAGTATATGCTCTTCCTCTTTTCATTTTAGAATTCTTCTGTGTAGTATTTCTTAATTTGGGGATGATGCATAGTACTAAGAAAACCTTTTACATCAAGGTCTCTTTCACTTTGCTGACTCAAATCCTTTAGCTTTTTATGCTCTAACATTATTGTCTGGTGCAGGTTTTTCTTGTCTAATACATTTGTTTTGTAGGTCTTCATCCTGGGGGTATGCTTCCATGGTTCAAAGAGTTATATGCTTCCTCTACAATATCCTTTTGGCATATGATTTTGTTTATGTTTAGTAGATTTCCTTTAGCATGCATATTAGTGTAGAATCATATGCCCGCTAAAGTGGGGGAAAAATGTATAGTCGTAAAATTGCACCCCTTGCAATTTCACATACATTCTTGCATCTACTTTAGTGTCCTCTCCCTTAGCATCTTGTGTAGGCCCATTTTAGCCCCATGCATTAGCCTTTATTCCTTCCTAGGATGCTTTGGACCCCTTTTCAGCAGCTACCCTTTGTGCATCCCCTTTGCATTAAACATAGGCTTTTCCCGTTCGCGTCATTTTGTAGTGTGGCATGTCTAGACACTAGCACACCGCACGAACGTCCACGCGCTATGCTAGCATTTTGTGATGTTTCAATGCTCAAACAACTGTCTCTGAGCATGCTTTCCACTTGTCCTCACCTTTTGTCGGTGGTAACGACCCGAGATACCTTGTAACGACTAAAGAAGCTTATTTTCCCTCATTAAAAGCTACCTTTTCTTTCTTTTTGCTCTCTAACTTCTTCTAGCTCCATTCTTCTAAGTTCTTCTAACTTCTCTCTAGCGCTTCTCTAGCTTCATTCCAGCCTTTAGCTTCCTCTTCTCCCCTCTTGCTTTGGCTTGCACAACTTTCTTGTTTGTTACAACAACCTTCTACAACACTCTCAAGCTCTCATTGCACCTCTTTGCAACACACTCTTGGCTCTTGTAGCTATCTTTCTCTCCCTCTTTGTAGCTCCTTTGGCTCTTGCAACTCTACCTCCCTTGTCTCATGCTTGTGAGCATCTTGATATTCCATATCCCTTATCTATTGCATCTCTACTTCGTGATATGAGTTCTCCTACTCGAGCGAGGATTGATTTTATAAACTCTTTTGTCATACAGGTTCTCCTCCTCGAGCAGGGATTGCTTTTATCACTCATACTTGGTGGTGTGGGTTCTACTCCTGAGATGGTTTTTCTTTCACCACACGCTTTTTCCATTTCGGTTACACTCTCTTTCTATCTGGCCATCCATGGAGGTGGGAACACCAAAACAAGGGTTTGACTAAGGCAAACCCCTATACAACCCCAACACTTTCTCTAGATCTTATAGACGCAGGTATTGAAGATATCTACTAGCTGAAGGCTTCATTACTTGGATTGTTGTGAGCATATTCTTTCTTTCTTCTCTCTATCTTTATCATTTATTCTTTACTTTTCTTTAGTTCTATCACATTCCATTATTTTCCTATGCTTTAGAAGTTCTCAACAATCAGAGTAGAAGTAGTCATTTAGCAATTTTCTGTGATAAATTCACTTTCTGGTCCGTACGAGACTCTAGCACGCCATGCTATCGTCTGTATTCCGCGTTGACATCCTCTAGTTGAGAGCTTGTCACTTTGTCCAGAAAATCTTTGTGGCCTACTCTTTCTGATTCTAGAACTCTTGTGTTGTTCCTTGAGGTAGTTTAGGGCAGTTCGCCTCGTGAGGCTCTCTAAATGAAGAGAAATCGTGACTAGTGAATCTCCCTTCTCTACAATTTTATCAAGTTCAAGAAAGAGATAATGGTACTAAGACCCCCTATGAGCTATGGTGTGGAAGAATTCCTACTGTTAAGTATTTCAAGGTATTTGGAAGAAAATGCTATATTAGACGGGATGATGAAAATTTAGGAAAGTTTGATGCTAGAAGTGATGGAGGTATTTTCTTGGGATATTCTACTAGGAGCAAAGCTTATAGATGTTTCAATAAAATACTGATAAATATTATAGAAAGCACAAATGTCAAGGTTGATGAAGCAATGAAGAATTCAATTGAAGTTGGTGGATATGTATCTAATGAACCTGATTGTGTAAGAATTGAAGATGTTGTGGAAGAATAGGAGAAGTAGAATCAAGAAGAAGAAGAAGCTCTGATGGTGTCCCCTAAGACACCTAGATATGTGCAGAAAAATCATTCAGAAAATCAAATCATTGGAGAGAAAAGGAAAGGAATATTGACAAGAAGTAGAGTTGTTGCTGCTGGTGAGATAAATTTGTGTTTACTTTATGAGATTGAGCCAAAGACCATAAGTGAAGCATGTAAAGATGAGTATTGGATGGAAGCTATGAAAGCGGAACTTATGCAGATTGAGAAGAATCAAACGTGGGAATTGGTCCCTAGACCGACATACAAAAATATAATTGGATCAAAATGGGTATTCAGAAACAAGTTGAATGAGAATAGAGAATTAGTTAGAAATAAAGAAAGGCTTGTGTGTAAGGGTTACTCACAAGTAGAAGGTATGGATTTTCAGGAGAATTTTGCTCCGGTGGAAAGAATGGAAGCTATCAAAATGTTTTTAGCATTTGTTGCTCATAAATATTTCAAGGTCTATTAGAGGGATGTTAAGTCTGCATTCTTGAATGGTGAGTTAGAAGAAGAGGTCTATATGGAACAACCAGAAGGATTCCAATTGTCAGATCAATCGAATATGGTTTGCAAATTGAAGAAGGATTTATATGGATTGAAGCAAGCTCCTAGAGCTTGGTATGCAAGGTTAGACAAATATTTGACTCAGCCAGGTTTCAACAAAGGTATGACATATAGTTAGGACATCTAAATTTGGACACTTAATTTATCCAAATTTATCCCCTTTAATTAACATCCTTAAGTTCTTCTAATCCCTAAGGTATCTAGTTAAATAATTAAATACCTTCCTCTTTCATCAAATGAATTAAATAAATATCACATTTATTTAATTCCTCCTCATGTCACATCCTCCATCTTTTTTTACCTAATCTTAATCCTTCTTCTAATCCCATCATTAGGATGTGCACATGCCTAATCCTTGATTAGGATGTGTCACATCCTCCAACTTTTGCAAGTTGGCCTCTAATCTCTCTTAGCCACCTAACCATCCTCTAATCCTTCACTAACTAGCCTAATCAACCTCTCAAGGAATTTTTAATTCCTTTTATCCTTCCAAGGAATATTAAATTCCTTTTCTCTTCCCCATGTCCTTTATGACATGTGTCCTTAGTCAACCTTATTAAAGGCTTTCTCCCTTTTGACAAGGCATCTCCCTTCCCCATGTGAATTTTTAATTCACCTTTTAATCCCCCAATGCATTTAAGGAATTTTAAATCTTCCCATCTTCCCATGAGAATATTTGAGAATTTTAATTCCTCACATGTCCTCTCACCCACATGGGACAAGTACCTCCTTTATGAGGAGATCTTGTCCAATCCCAAGGTACTTTGTACCCCCCTCCATGTCATGTCCTTCTCCTTCCACCTCATG
>VDFB02140939.1:0-32176 GCA_007258455.2 Sequoia sempervirens | reverse complement strand
ATTCTACTTTCCTAGACAGGTAGCCTCAATTTAGAATCCCAAGCCTTTTTATTGTTGTTTAGCATTCTTTTAATTATCTTTAGGATACTCTTGTTGCTAGACTCAGCATACCCATTAGCTTGTGGATGATATGGGGATGCATACGAAATTGTTATGTCATATGTCTCACAAAACCTTTTGAACTCTTTTGATCTAAAGCACATACCATTGTCTGTAATTATCCTTATAGGTGTTCCAATCCTAGTGATGATATTCTCCATCAAGAATTTTATCACAAATTTACTAGTGGCTTTCTTTGTAGGGATGACTTGTATCCATTTTGTAAAATAGTCAATTGCCACTAAAATCTATTTATGGCCTCCACTAGACTTCTCTGGTATTTCTCTAATGAAATCAATCCCCCATTGATGAAATGGAGCTTCAAATTGCATTTGGTCTGAGTGGTTGTGCTCCTTCATACTTCATTTTTCTAAAAAAACTTTGAGAAGCTTCACACTTTCGTACATAAGTAAAAGAGTCATTGAAGACCCTAGGCCAGTAGTATCTAGCTCTTAGGATCTTGTGGGTAGTGGTCTTGGCCAAAAAATTTCCTCCATAGACTCCATGCATCTCCTTCAACACATGATTTTCTTGTGATTCATCTAAGCATAACAACAACACTCCATCTCTATTCTTCTAGTATAAGTCTTCGTCCATAAAGACATACTTTGAGGCATGCAATTTCAAGGTTCTTTTTTTTATTTTCATTCAAGTCTTTACGACACTTTTGGTTTTTAAGATAATACATTATATCGGTACATCATGGGGTGTTCTTTATGCTTGTAATCATACCTTCTTCCTCCCCTATGTTACATATTTGAGATGCCTCAAGATTGGATTCAACCATGAGCTTAGCCAACCCTTGTCTTCTTACCAATTTGGTGATTTGGATTTCAATGTCAAACTCTTGAATTTTGTTAAGCCATCTACACCTTCTCCCTGTAACTTCAGTTTGCACAAACACATTCTTAACTATGGCATTAGGAACATATGCAATCACTTTAGCACCTACCAAATAAGGTTTGAAGGCCTTTATAGCTTTGACAAGTGCATACACCTTCTTTTTTGTAATGTCATACTTTAGTTCTGCTCTTTGAAGAATGATATTGGTTGCTCATACCCTTCATCATTTTCCTGCAACATCACTACTGCAACTGTGTGGTAAGATGCAAATTATGAAAAAATCTAAAATGGTTTTCTAAATTCAAGTGATTTTAACATTGGGGCCTCCTTGATTTCCCTTTTAATAGTTATGAATTCATCAATTTATTTTGTTGTCCAATCAATCTTGGTACCCTTCTTCAACATTTTTGAAATGGGCTTGACAATCTCAGCAAAATTTGATATAAATCTCCTTACAAAGTTTATCTACCCAAAGAAAGATTGAATGGATTTTACTATCTTTGGGATAGGAATCTTATCTATAGCATCCACTCTCTCAAGATCAATTCTTACTCCATCCTTGGATACTATGTGGCCCAATAATTTTATAACTCTCTTTCTTCCTTGGTCTATGGATAACACAAATTGATGAAGGGATATTTATATCTCAAACCAAGTATTCTAAGGAAATGCTCAAGAAATTTGGGATGGAAGATAGAAAACTAGTTGGTACCCCCATGATAACTGGATGTAAATTGAGCAAGATAGATGAATCCCCATATGTAAATCAAACCATGTATATATCATTGATAGGTAGCTTGATATACCTAATTGCATCAAGACCTAATACCATGCAAGCAGTGTGTATGGTTACAAGATTTCAAGCTGCTCCTAAGGAGTCTCATGTTAATGCAATGAAAAGGATATTTAGATATATCAAGAGCACTATTGACTCTGGCCTATGGTACTTTAAAGGTTAAGATATCACTTTGAAAACATATACAGATGTTGATTGGGTAGGAAGTGTTGATGATAGAAGAAGCACTAGTGGTGGTGCATTCTTCCTTGGAAATACACTGTAGACACTAAAAATTATCCTTCACCTCTGAACACCATTTTTGTTGTCAATTCCTTTTCTTCCCCTACATAATTAAATAATTTTAATTATTTTATTATTGCCTAAAGTCATATTTCTTCTATTAATTAAATAAATTATGTTTATTTAATTACGTCACTAATGTCCCCTTTCCTCTATAATTAAATAAATATTTATTTATTTAATTATTGTCATTTTTCTACTATAATTAAATGATTATTTTAATTATTTAATTATTCATTATCCTCTTCTTCTATAAATTAAATAAATTTTATTTATTTAATGACTTACTAATTTATCCCTCACTTTTGAATTAACCCATTATTTAATTAAAAATTCAACTTTCCTTCTTCTATAATTAAATAATTGTTTTAATTATTCACTTGTCCTCCTAAATTAAATAATTTTATAATTATTTAAATTCCTCCAACAACCTCCTTTTATGTGCCAACCTCTTTATTTGTGCCATCCTTATCTCTTCACATCTCATTTAATCTCCACCCTTGATTGAATTATTTTATAATTTAATCTCAACCGTCCATCCTTAACCGAGTCCTATCTTTTCCCTAATTTATCCCTAACCCTATTTCATACTACAACTTTCAATATTGGCCACTTATTGTCATATCTTATTCACTTTTAATCTCAACCCTTCATTCCAATTTGGTTTTCTATAAAAGAGACCTATCATTGTCATTTCAACCTACCTAGTGGATGCTACCTAGACTATTTTTATCTAAGGAGACAAGTACAATATTCAATATTTTGATATCATTGTCATTAGGCTTATTATTGCATACTCAAAATCTAAGGCCAATCAAGCATATTAATAAAAATGGAGAAGGAAAATGTAAATGAATCAACCATGGCATAGGTAATATTACTTTATGTTTTATGTTTCTATATTGGATTGTGCTCCATTGTTGGTTTAGGGCTTTAGGGTTTTATTTTTTATGATTTATGACCTTAACCTTAATTGTACCCTATTCTACATTGGTGAAC
This sequence comes from Sequoia sempervirens, assembly GCA_007258455.2. Classification (NCBI taxonomy): domain Eukaryota; kingdom Viridiplantae; phylum Streptophyta; class Pinopsida; order Cupressales; family Cupressaceae; genus Sequoia; species Sequoia sempervirens. The sequence continues at coordinate 29,157 of VDFB02140939.1, read as the reverse complement.
CAAACGTGAACTAATCAGATTTGAGAGAATTTTTGAGAAATATTGAGTTTCAAATCTATGATGCAACTGAGAGCCCAAATGATGCATTTGCAAGTTTGCGCTTCATTTTTGCAATATGGCATGATGCATTAGACACATTTTTCAAAAACTAGAGAATCGTAGTTGTTGTCCCAAAAGCCACATTTATCTAGATATAGGGAAAATCATTGCATTAGTTTATTTTTAGGAATTTCTATTATTTCTTAACTCTCTGGTTTTTATTTTCATATCTTGACATCATAATTGCATCATATCTATTTCAGATTTTTCTAAATTTGGTTAGATTTGAGTGTTTTGTAGCTTTCAAGTTTTTGTGACACATTTTCTTAGGCTTTGCTTCATTTAATATTGACTGTGAGACATAGTCAACATATGAAATTTTGTAGTCACAAGTTGGTTCACTACATCTTTTCTAGACCACTGACCCACATTTGTGACTTTTAGCACCACATTTTCTTATTTCTCTTGATTAGGGTTTTAATTAGGAATTTTTTGGTTCATGCTTTTCCATTTTCTAGAATAGGGTTTTTCATGTTACTAATTTTTGGTTTGCGGAATGTGGTTTAGGTTTGGAGGAGACATTTGCATTTAGAATTGCTAACTTGTTTATCTTATTTAAGATAGGCCATTTTGATTTTGCAATATCTTTTAGACACACTCATTGGGTTAAAAAGAACTTGCATTCTCACACTTATTAGATTAAAAGGAACACAACTTGCATTTCACATTCGTTGGCTTAAAAATAAGACAACTTACATTTTCACTGATTGGTTTAAGAACAACAATCTTGTATTTTCTCACTCATTAGGTTAAAAAGAACTTGCATTTTTACTCATTGGTTTAAAAGGAACAACTTGCATCAAGTGTCTTTGGAACTCTTACATTTCATTTTGGAGCTTAAAAAGAACCATTGTTTTCCTTGTCTTGTGTCCTTGTACTTGCTTTGAGGTGTGTATTCTCTTCCCTTGCACCTTGGAATATCTTGGGAATCAAAAACACTTCTTAACATTTGCATTGTCACACCACACATTTGGTTTTTTAAAGGTTAATGAACTCATGCTAGTGTGAGTAAGTACATGTGTATGCTCTCTCCTCACATATCTGTATGACCTTGGAGATCAAAAGCATTGTAATTTTCTTTCTTTTGTTACCCCATTAGATAAATCCTATAAATTGAGACACATCCATATAGAGAACTCATTAGTGACCCAAAGTGGTTTTTCCCTTGGGCTGTTATATAAAAGGATTAAAAAAATGTTAAGTCCAAACTACCATTAGCCTTTTTTGTACAGTGTCATTCAGAACGGGGAGGTACCTTTGTGTATAAGTTCCCTTAAAAGGAGTGGTTAAAGCCTTAAGTGGCTTGCTAGACACTCGTGAGCTGGTAATTCCTCAAGAAGTGACTAAAAGATAAATTAGTTAAAGGCCCACCCTTATTGATTAAGTTTTGTCATCATTCTTAGTGTAAGGGATGTGCATCATGCCCCAAATATTTTACACTCACCATATGGCTCCCTTAAGATGAGATGAAAATCCCCAACATTGTATAAGTTACTTGTTTTTACTTGTAGCTTTCTAGGGAGAGGGTGATTTGGGTTATCCTTCCATTCCAAGAGGCCCCTACCCATCATCTCTCATAAGAAAATATTGCAAACACCCCCTAAAGGTGTCCCTCCACTCACGTCGAAGGAGATTCCAAGTTGTGGGCCTGAGAGTGTTTCCATTGACCATTGAACTTAGGGTAGGAAAGTGTTTTGTGTGTGAATTATCTTCAAATTGTGTTAGACCCATGGAAATTGGGGTGAATAACCATAGAAAATACACATTATGATCATAAATTTTGACATTTTGATAGCTAGGACATTTTTTTCAGATTGTTTGTTGTGTTTTTCATCACATTTCATGGAACCAAAATGAAAAATCAGTCAAACTAGGGAAAAAAACTCTATTCACCATATTTGCAGACTGTAAACCACAATTGCTTCTTAGAACAATACATCTGCTAAAAACTAGTGCACCGCATTTGCTTCTTAGAACAATGCATTTGATAGGTTGTGTACCGTATTTTCTAGTTGACAAATTTTTTAGGGAATTTTGGTGTATTCCTACTTCTAATCAATTCCTGGTTGTAATCTTCTTATCAAACCATAGACTTTTCAGTCTCAAATATGTATTTCATTTCGTTCATTTAGCTTGCAATTACATTAGTTGCATACATCATAGATCAAACTTTGGGTCTCACTAGATTGCATACAATTTTGTAGACCTTAGATTAGGAAATTCATTAGAATTTTGATCAGATGATAGGTTACAAATTCATATTATTTTGACATTGTCTTTCTAATAATCAAGTCTATGTCCTTTAAATCGGTCCTTTAAACTCATAGGTCTAGTTTGAGGCTACTTTTTTAATCATCATTACTTTAGTCTTAGTCTTTTTTTAAGGTCTTAACAATTAGGTTTTCCACTTTGGACTATCTTAGTTTGTTTAGTAACCCCTTTTTAGGTCAACCAAAAGTGCTTAGTCTTCATATAATAGCATTATTCTTACCACACCCTTCATGAAAACATTACATTGGCATTACACTTGCATAATTTCTAAGTCATATACATACCATAGATTTTGATCATTGTGACATTATCACATCTTAATTTTGACTATTGTCACTTTGTATCTTTAATCTTGGTGTGTAATCATTTGGCATCCTTAAACATTGAAAATCCCAAAAACATAGTCTAGTTGCATACCATAGTTAGTGTCATTCCTTAGGCTCCATATCCATTTACCACATTGGAAAGTCTTTTATGGTCCAAAAAAGAAGGAAGAGAAAGGAAATGGACTTCATCCAAGAAGAAGATGACTTTTCCAATCACACCAACAACATGAATTTTGGCTCCTCTTTCAATGAAGTGCCTAGGTCACAATCATCATTTCACAATCCTTTCAAAAAAATCATGATCAAATAAAACCAAGGACACATAACAAAGGAAGAAATAGAGGTAGCCTCCCAAGACCCCGAAGTAGCATAGTTTATGGATGAGATAATGGTACAAGACCCATGAAAATTTCTAGCAAAATTATTACATAGTGGAGCTAAACTTACCCATGGCTTTGATGTCAACACACTTCAATAAAAATCAATCAATTAGGTTACACAAAGCCAAGGAAATGATACATCTAATCCTAAATGTACTATCCCAAAAATTAATGCTACTATGCCATTAGGAGGGTCAACATAAGACTACAACAATCCACATGACACGAAGTTCACAAACCACATCACAACCCTTTGGCACTACATTTAATCCATTTGGTTCATCATCTAATACCATGGGTACATCATCATCCAATCCCTTTTCAATGGGTAGAAACAAAATGTGAAAGATTCATGTTCATGGACCCAAGCCACAAGCAAACACCACATCAAACATCAATTGGAATTCAAACACCAACACATCACAAGGTCCTACCTCAAGCATTCCCCAACAAAGCAACACACAAGGGACTTTTCAACAACATGGCAACCAAAACACACATGGTCAAATTAGCTCAAGCCCATTTCAAACACAATGCAATATAAACACTTCACACATTCCAACTTTCACCTCGCATATCCAAACTCAAATTCAAACTTTCACTTCACATATCCAAACTCAAACCCCACATATCCAAAATTAAATTCCACATTTCCAAAATTAAATTCCTCCATTCACCCATAACATTCCAAACCAAAATATACCACATACATTGGGCATCAACACTAATTCATCCAACCAACATATTAGATTGTAAAATGCAAACACAAGACCAAATTATAATGCAGTTAACAATGCAGTGGACACGTCCCTCACACAAGTTGATGTCCTAGTAAACCAAATGCTTTCATTATAAAAACAAGTGGACAACATACAAATATTGACCAACAAGACTTATTCAACACAAGATTTATGTCCATACCCCTTTGATAGAAGCATATACATGCCTCCATTTCCTCATAACTATGTTATGCCAAATTTTCCAAAATATAGAGGAAAGGGAAATCCCATAAAACATGCAAGATATTTCCACATGACCTTAATAGACATTGCATTTAACATACACATCTCATGAGATTATTCCCTAGGAGTCTCGCAGGACAAGCACTTGTATGGTTCATTCATCTACCTTCCATCATAAGAACATGGGATGAACTAGCCAATAAATTTATCATTTACTTTTCTTAGAACATCAAAAATGACATTACCATAGCCAAATTATGTCTACAAAACAAGAAGAAGTTGAATCATTCATAGTGTTCTTCCAAAGATGGAGGATCTTGGCTAGTCGATATCCCGTCGAGATTCCTTAGAAACAAAAGATTGTCATGTTTATAGAAAATTTGATCACAGACCTAAAATTTCAATTGCAAGCCCATTTTTGCACTAAATTTTCTGACCTAGTAGAAAAGTGCACCATACTTGAGAACTCCTTTATTGTAAAAGGGTAACTTAAAACATTCAACAAAAATTGGAATGCCCAAAGCACCTCAAATGACAAATGTAAATATTGGGCCCACAATAATAATGTCACTAATGATGAAGTTGTTGATGCAAAGGCAATAAATGTTAGACTAGAAATCACACTTAAAGGGCCTAATACATAAAAAAAACCCACCACATGTCCCTAACCAAGCAACAAACACACTTCAAAATAACCAAGAACAAATATCTCAAAGGAACTTTCGAACAAGACACAAGTACACTCCCTTAGGGGAACCAATTGAATCAATCCTAAAATAAATTTTACAATACAAAGTAATACAACTTCCTAAGTCAAAAAATATGATCTAAGTCAATTTAAACCTTCATTGTGGGATGACAATTCCTTTTGCGATTATCATTGTATCAAGGGACACAAAACTTCATCATGCAAACAACTCAAGAACATAATTCAGGACCTAATTGAAAATGGTTTCATAGAAGTAGATAGTCAACAAAAGACCTCCAATAATGATCACACCATTTTTAAGAATCCTTTGCAATACCATAGGATAGGTAAAGCCTCCAATTCAAGCACAAAGACCAATAACCAAGCTAATTATACCTACGTTACACCTGACTATACTATACATCATATTCAAGCCTTGAATGACCATTTCAATACCATTACCATTAAGAAGCCATGAGAATGTGAAATAAACACATGATGAACCAAGGTGACCCTACAAGGTGCTCCCCCTAAACAACAAAAGTCCCAATACAACCTCTTTTACCACTTTGAGAAAACTCCTACTCAAATATCCATCCTTAGGTTACTTTGTATATCCCCTAAGCACAAAGCTATTCTTGGTAAATAATTGTAAGACACCTCTATACCAAATGACCTTGATTTCAATCAATTATAGAAAATGGTGGGCTACTTAGCTAACACTCACCATGTCACTTTTTAGACCAAGATTATTCATCTCAAAAGTCCAATCATAATGACCCCTTCCACCTAGAAGTCTATGTTAATAAGCATAAAATCAAATGAGTCTTGGTAGATGGTGGAGTGAGATTAAATATTTTCACTCTTAAATTGGTTATGGTATTATGCTTCTTTAAAGCTTGTGTGGATACAACAAAGATAATTTTCATAAAATCCTATAACAATGAAGAATGTTCTTCCAAGGGTATCATAACATTACCAATCTGAGTTGGGCCTACAATATTGGATACCACATTCCAAGTGTTAGACCTAGATCTCCCCTTACAATCTCCTCCTCAGTTGACCATGGATCCATGCTATGAAAGTCGTTCCACTACCTACCATCAATTCCTAAAGTTTCCTTACAATGGCATTGAGATTACAATAGCTAGAAATCTTGACCCCTTTCAATATTGCAGGTAATCTAAGAGGGACTATTGAATTTTAGGTTCTTTTTAATCAAGAAGCTTCATCCTCCACCTCATCACATTACATTGATCCATCTTCCTTGGTCAAATCATTTATTTCATTTACTAAACCATCAAAAACCAAGGTCTAGGTCCATGACATGGGATGTGGAGAGTATCGCATGGACAATCCATCCATAGGTGAAAATGTTAATACTATTAAGGATGTCCAATATTTCAAGAATGATGTTAAGCTAGCTTCAAATCATGGTGAAAATATGTAGACAGATGGTCATTCTTGGATTTAAATTTTTTGTGATCTTGATGATACCTTTTTCTTTGCCATATACGCTCATGGTCCTATTCAAGATCATCCATCTCCATCTCATGACTCATTTTTTGTCACTCCATCTTCTAACCCATCATCCTTCTATTCTAACCATCCTAGGCTAGGGTATGCATCCCCTATCGTTTCCTCTACTAAGCCTTCTTTCCAACTTGTTAAGGGTGTGCAAGCTTCCTTTGACATTAACAATACCACAAATGATAGTCCTGAAGAATCTATCGAGTGCATCACTAAGATTTTTCATGAATCACACATTTTCACCATCTCATCTAACTCATCCATCTCACTCACATCCACCCACCTCATAGATATGGATCAACAAGTCAAAAGTAACAAGGATAAAGATCAAGAATCAAAGGTGAAAGTTCCTTCTTCAAAAGGAGATCTATGTTCAAAATAAATAATGCAAAGAAAGAAAGATCAATACAAGTCCTCTAGTCAAAATCAAAAGCTATTGGACAAATCAAAGATAAAAATACAAGTCAAGAATGAAAGTAACAAAAAACTGATCTCCATTTATTCCTCTTCATCAAAAATAACTGGGGGCATCTATCAAGGTAGACTATCAAAAGAATAACTTGTTGATCCAAATTCTCCATTCTCATCACTTTCACCTAAACCATACAGTCCATCCTTATTTGCACATCCATCATGTCACTCCAGCTCTCTTGGAAATGTTCTTCGATGGACCTTTGATGACAACCCCTTCATATACTATAGCTCATTGGTCACCCAAATTCCTTTTTGTACAAAGCCTGGCAGCCCATATAGTGCACACAATAGGAATCTTACCCTAGCTCCCTTCATTCACCACATCAATCAACCTCCACATCCATCATTCACACCCTTCATTCATATTGGATCTCATCATCCAGCATGGTCGTTTAAATTTGACTCTACTTGGTTGGGTCCCTACATCATCATGACAATCTATGAATCTAAAGCATATTAGCTTTCAACTCTTGAAGGAGAACCATTGTTAGAGCCTATTAATAGTTTACACTTGCACAAATTTTACACCTAGCTTCAAAGAGCCATGTCAAAAACCTAAAAGAAAAATTTTAAAAAAAATCATCGCTTTGATGAAAACTTGGAAAACATGTGTCTTGGTGACACCAAAAAATTAAAAAATCAAGAAAATAGTGAAGAGAAATAATCCATCCAATAGTGAAAACCACTTCAGTGGTGCTTTGGATAAGTACCATGGTGAAAACCTAGCAAACAAGCACCATGTGTAGTCAGTATTTGCTCCACCATCTACCATCATTCTATCCAATTTTTTACCCTTCACCCATGATAAATATGTCCTTCACTCTTTTTTATGTCATCCATAATAATTCTTTGGTGTCCTTCCATAGCCTAGAACAATTGACATTATGCATCTTTTTTCCTTCCATATCCACCCACAATAAAGCTTGTCCCATTATATCCCTAACAAATTGGTCCTATACCTAATTGGGTACAAGTATTTAACCTATGTCTTCTTTGGACCCTACACTTGATATTGGAGATCACTTTTTCAAAAATCCAAAAAAATCAAAAAAATTAAAAAATCCAAAAAAATCATAAAACTTCAAAAATCCAAAAAAAATCAAAACTTGTCAAAATCCAAAAACATCCAAATAAATTTCAAAAAACCCCAAAAAATAGAGTCATAGTTATTCATGTCAATCCAAGCCAATCGAACTGTGTGTTTCTCTCGTGTATAATGCGTGTAAGGCCATCAGTCAATGGGCCCTTGAGGCACTATGTCAGTCCTTTAGGGTTTGTCGAATAAAGTCAATCATGAATCAGTCCATAATAAATAAAACAAGGTCAAAGTCCAATCAAACTACGAGGTCTTTGTACATTGTTACATAGGCAAGGCCATCATTCGATGAGTCCCTGAGGCCCTAGGATGATCCCTTAGGGTTTGTCAAGTCAGCCACTATCCATAACATAATAAATCAAACACTTTGATAAAACGTAAACAACCATCTAAACCTCAACCACATCACGAATCAACAAGAAAAACTATCCAACTATTCTTCAAACCAAACCAGTCAATTGCCTAATTAGTTGAAACATCAAACATAAAAATTGTCACTTAATGGTCTTATACAAGAGGTGGAATTGTCGAAACTAGACTCAAAGTCTTATACAAATTTCCTCATTTCTTGAAACTGGACCTAGTCCTTATCATTCATCATTTACAGGATGTGTACTTCCTAAAATCACACATTATCATCTATCAACCTTATCATTTTCCTTATATAGGTGGTTGCATGATCGAAACCAGACCTAATGTCTTATACAACATGCTTCCTCTACTAAAACCGGGAATTGTCAATCAATCAACCTGCCAATCAGTTAGTCAATCAAATATCAACAAACAATCACTGGAAAATGATCTAAATGGTTGTTGACTTTGTTGGTGTAGTCTTTCTTATCTTTTATTGATTTTTTTGGTCATGTTAGTAGCCATCTCGAGGATGTCCCATGAAGGATGTAGAGGAGTGATGATGTCTCTTGACCTACTTATTTCTTTTGATTGTTGTTTGTGGATTGTCTTGACAAAAAGACAATAAATTTCACTCTTAGTATGAGTCATGACATTCCTTGTCTATTAAGTGTTTGTTTTTATTGCAAAGGGATAACATTGCACACCTTGGTCTATGCCATACCATGGTGTTTATTATCCATTTTCCATATTTTTTAACACCTAATGATGATTAAATGCAAATCCAAGCATCTATCAAACAAAATATCAATATTTTTATGTCTCCACTAATTCCACACTAACATCCATTCCCTATTGCTAACATTTATTTCATCAATTCTTACATTCAGGCCTATCAGATTTGCTTATCAAAACAATATTTCAAATTTTTCAAAACTCTTTGAGAATTGGCAAAATTTTCCAAGGGAGCATAGGTCTACCCTATTTTCTTGTTAAGCACACTAGGGCATATTTTTGAACTAATTTTCTTTGACACAATGCGATAAACTACGTTGTATCAAAGAGGAGCAAAATATAGACACTAAAATTTTTCCTTCACCTGCAAATACCATTTTCATTGTCAATTCCTTTTCTTCCCCTACAAAATTAAATAATTTTAATTATTTTATTATTGCCTAAAGTCATATTTCTTCTATTAATTAAATAATCTTAATTATTTAATTAATTAATTTCTTTCCTTTTATTTCTTCCTCTTGATTAATTAAATAAATTATATTTATTCAATTATGTCACTAATGTCCCTTTTTCCCTATAATTAAATAATTATTATTTTTCATTATTGTCATTTTTCTACTATAATTAAATGGTTATTTGAATTATTTAATTATTCATTATCCTCTTCTTCTATAAATTAAATAAATTTTATTTATTTGATGACTTATTAATTTGTCCTTTTCCCCCGCTTTTGAATTAAATCATTATTTAATTGAAATGTTAACTTTCCCTCTTCTTCTATAATTAGATAATTGTTTTAATTATTTAATTATTTACTCGTCCTCCTAAATTAGATAATTTTATAATTATTTAAATTCCTCCAACAACCTATTTTTTTGCGTCAACCTCTTTATTTGTGTCATCCTTATCTCTTCACATCTCATTTAGTCTCCACCCTTGATTGAATTATTTTATAATTTAATCTCAACCGTCCATCCTTAACCTAGTCCTATTTTTGCCCTAATTTATCCCTAACCCTATTTCATATTACAACTTTCAATCTTGGCCATTGATTGTCATATCTTATTGGCTTTTAATCTTATCCCTTCACTTCAATTTGGTTTTCTATAAAAGAGACCTACCATTGTCATTTCAACCTACCTAGTGGATGCTACCTAGACTATTGATATCTAAGGAGACAAGTACAATCTTCAATTTTTTGCTATCATTGTCATTAGGCTTATTATTTCATATTCAAAATCTGAGGGAAATCAAGCATATTAAGAAAAATGGAGAAGGACAATGGAGATGAATCAACCATGGCATAAGTAATATTGCTTTATGTTTTATGTTTCTATGTTTGATTGTTCTCCATTATTGGTTTAGGGATTTAGGGTTTTATTTTTTATGATTTATGACCTTAACCTTAATTATACCCTATTCTACACAAACTTGTTTCATGGATGAGCAAGAATCAAGAGTAAATTACTCTTTCAATAGTTGAAGCAAAGTATGTCGCAACAGTGGCGTGTTGTACTCAAGTTTTATGAATGAAGCAAACACTTAAAGACATCAAGATAGAGTACAAAGAATCTATCTCTATTCTTTGTGACAATTCAAGTGCTATAAATATATCAAAGAATCTAGTGACGCATTCAAATACCAAGCATATATTAATTATCACTTTTTGAGAGAAAATGTAGCATATAAAGAATTTGACATGGAATATGTGCCAACCAAGGATCAAGTTGCTAACATATTCACCAAGCCTCATCCCAAAGAGAAATTTGAGTATTTGAGACAAAAATTGGGAATGGTTGCTCCTACCTCACATCACTAGATCTTAGTGATAGAGCATGGGTCTAAGGGGAGGTTCATAGAAACTTTATTCATCCTTGGAAGAGAAGGAAAATTCAAGTTAGGTATGATTGGTTTTACAAATTTATAATGACTTCATGGTTGTAGATATCATGGATACACTCCTTTATTTGATAAAGGGGGAGAAAAATTTGACCAAAGAAGGAAATGATGTCTTGGAAAGTCCCTTTGTCATTGATGTCAAAGGGGGAGATGAACTCCAAATTCTCTAGTAGTTGAACTTTGACTACTAAAGGGGAGAAAGAGACAAATGCTCTAGATACTCTGGAAGATAGCCAAAAGGGGAGTTGTGACTACAAATAGTTCAATGCCTATGGGGGAGTTTGAGAAAAGTTGTTATGAGGAGCTTAAATTCAAATTTCATCTGAAACTCATGTCATTTTGAGAAGAAGTTGAGTTTGCATGTTTATGTGTAGAGCATTTAGTTTTGCCATCAATGGCAAAGGGGTAGATTTTTGGAATTATGTTGTCATTGATGTCAAAAGGAAATTAGATTGATGTCAAAATGGATATTATTGGCATCATGCATTTCATTGGTGTCAGTGGATCAATCTAGAGAAGAATGGTGAAGTATGATGAAGAGAAGAGCGTGTTTTGGAAATTTGCAAAGTTGCTCAATATGTTTCATTATTGTCATACAATTACATAGGTTGTTTCTAGAAGTTTGTGGAGAATTCAAATAGTGGATCTGATGTGGGTTTTTCTTTCTCATTCCAGTGGTGTGATCCACATGATTAAATGTTAAATATGGACCTCAAACTTGAATTTTAACTTCTCTCAGCCATTATTAGGGTTTAGTAGAGACACCGTAAGTGTTTTAGTCATGGTGCCTAATAGATTTTTTATTTTGTCATTGACTAGATATTGGTTATTACTAGTAGCTTAAGTTAGGACTTTAGCCTTTGAATTCATGAAGAAATTGGCCCCTTTCCCTAGTTATTACCAACTCGACAGGATACCAACTCAACAGGATATTGAAGACTTTATATTTCCTAATACTAGCATTAAATATTTGCCCATCACATCGCAATTTTTGTTTACACCAACATGAGGTAAATTGTGATGTGTGATGAGAACATGGAGGGTATGTGTTAGTTCCTCATAGCATCATAGTAGCTATTCACATCATGTTTTCACTTTCTTCAACACATGACTAGTTTGCAATATGTGATAAGGACTAGGTGGACACATATCTTCTTTTCATTGCAGCACATAGTTCATATACATCACATTTTTATCTCGACAAAGCAAGCTCAAATTTACAATAAGTGATACAACCACAAATCCAACATGATGTATTCAGATAGATGGTGATTAGCCATTGCATTGCTAAGGATCTTCACATCATGAATATCATTTATAAGCACTAAGTGGATGTGTGCTAGGCTAAAGGGATATGACAAATATTGAATGGTGGAAAATGAAGGTTGAGATCGAATAGTGTCTACTATTTTGCGAAAGATATGGTAGGTCCAAGGTTGAGAACAATGATGGTGTGGAATGACGACATGTGTCTAAGGAAATAAATGGAAAACCACTATTGCATTGCAAGGAACCTTCACATCACACAATTCAGTCTTCAAGCATAAATCATAAGTGTGATCTAAGTATATGCCACGCGATAAAGATCAATGACATAGTTTTAAAAGAAACTTTATTTTATGGCCATGTTATAAAGTTGAAGTGATTAAATGAGAAGAGTTATATTATGGCTCAAAGTTTGAGATCAATGGATTGTATTCAAATATTTGATTCTGCAATGGCTAGGTGATGAAAAGACACTACAAATGGTGGAAACAACTACAAATTGACATAGGGAATGGAATTAATTGTTGTAACTGCTCCAATAATATTTTTAATTGGTGATTGAAAGGTATGGTTGATGACATCAAAGTACAATCACCTACAAAATCATATTCAATTTAATCATGCAAGGCATTTCATGCCAATCAAATCTAGGGTTTGCAAATTTAGTGAATTGAGTAAGTGGTACATGGCTCAAGGATAGAAGGATTGTTTGTGAATAAAATTTGAGAGAATTCCATTGAAAAAAGGTGTGTAGTATGGTTGAGAATGTTGAGTAAGTGAATGTTGAGAGAAGAATACCTAGACTAAGTTATAGAGTATATCATCTAGGGTATGCATTCAGAATAATAGAGGTGTGTGTAACAAAGCAGGGAAAGGGGAGAAAAAAGAAGACTAGAGCAGAGACCTATGAGTTGTTGAGTTAGCAACAACAGAGAGAGAATGCTTGCAGAGAACCAAAGCAAAGATTAGGTAGTTCCAAATTAGGTTTGTAACACATAATTGGATTCTTTTAAATCACTGTGTAACTAGGAGTTGATGCTCCAAAAATTTCTTTGTAAATCTGATTGGTTGGTGTCATCATAAAATTGAGTTGGTGCTTATATTAGGGATTAGGTACTTCCTTCTAGTTGGTGCTCTTAAATCAAGGGATTGGTGTATCCTTAGGGTTGGTTCCCTTAAACATTGTAACCAATGAGGTTTTATAATGAGGTTGGATTAGGATAGTAGATCCTAGTAATTATTCTCACCATGGTTTTTCCCATATACTGGGTTGTCCACATACATCTTGTGTTATGTGTGCATGTGTGTATGTTTATCTCTCTGCATATACTTTTATCTTGGTTTAAAAGCATTAATGAACTAGTTTTGATTGATCTACTGATTCACCCCCCATCTTAATAGATAGTTGTGTTCTAACACTCAACAAGTTATTTACTTTTTGTTTCTCTAATACTATTCCTAGATCATGAGAATCCTTATGATCTGAAGTGGTATTAGAAAAAGAAAATTTTAGTTTAATTTTTTTTCTTATTTGACTTGCATTTATTGATGTCTATATTAGAGCCATACTCCATCGACCTTTGGTTATCTTTCCTTTGAGACTCTTGGACTATAGCCAAGTCTAGCTTTTATTTTTTTCCTAATGGGGTTTATTTCTTATCTATTAAATGATTCCCAATTTTACTATCTATACATGATTCTTTTGGTTCTAAACGTCTAGACCATTGAACTTCGCTTTCTCTGCTAGGTTCACAATTTTTTTTTGAGTTTGAGATAAATTCTAGTCCATGGTATTTATTTTGTAGCATGCCTTTATCATGCCCTTTTTTTGATAAGTGACACTATTTTTTATTTCTTTCCATAATCCTTTGCTTAATAATTTCTAGGACTAGTTCCTAAGTTTTTTTCTTGTGCCCTAGATGGTGGTTTACCACTAGGTCTAGTTCCATAGGAGGGTTTTTTGAAGCAGAGTCAAGAATTATAGAGCCAAAGTTTACTAATTGGTTCTATTTAATTGGAACATTGAATTCCCCTAATCCATCACCTACCTAAGCTTGTTTGAGGTCTGCAACAACATACACTGAATCATATTTAATTTAATCTTTATCAATTTTTATCTTATTAGAGTTTGAGTTTTAATTTTCTAAAAGAGGATCGACCTCTGTAACTTTCTTGGCCGATTTTTTCTTTCCCAAATTTCCCCCTTTTGAATTAATATTTGAGGGGTTTTTAGCTTTTTTATTGCAAATTCATTCTTCCTTTTAGGATGGGGAAAATCCTCCTAACATGCCCCTCTTTTTTATAGAGGAAGCAGACATTTAACCCACCTAGGAGATCTATTTTAATAGAAGTCAATTTTCATTTTTTCAACTATAATTTCTTCCAGTATATCAACACCTAGATTTAAAGCAACTAGTATCCTAGCATCCATGCTCATCAGGGCCAAGTTGGTTTCTTCTAATCTCATTATATTGCCCAATGGGGCAATTAATTGGGGTTAAAAAGCCCAAAACTAAGGGAGCATATCCTTCACCATCACCCATCTTGGTTACTTTAGAGCTAGTATTTCATCATTTAGGGTATTTGGAGACCAATCCACCATTTTGAATATAGAGATTCCTACATTCTAGTATTATTTCTCAAGGAGCTTCTCTTGTATAAAATGATATTTAAAAAACACAACAAATAATCCTCTTTGCAACATTCTACAAAATGTTACTAGAATGCCAATTTTCTTATGCTAGACATTATTTATCCATTCATCTAAGAATTTTCTTGCCAAAATTTTGTTACAATCTAGGGCTTCAAAGAAAATAGAAACTTTACTTAACCTATTTTCTTCTTTATCTATGGCCTCTTTCATATCTAGAATAGGGGCAATGAATAATTTATGTGAGCATGAGAGAGGGCACTTACCATTTCCTTCTTTGGCTTCTTGGAACCCAAATTCCATGCCATCACCCGTGCCTTAATGAATTTCATTGAATTCAAAGTAGAGAAGCATTTGACTCCATCACAATATCTTTGAATGAATGCTTAACCCCTTTGGTATTTTTAGTTATTGAATTAGATTCATCTAAGATCATTTCAGGCCCAATGGGTGGATCACTACTAACTAGTACATCACATTCCATTAAGCCCTAGTATATTTTTCCCTCCCAAAGGACAACATAAAGAATAAAACCTTGCGACTATATAATTGAGATGCAGTGTTCAAGCAATGAATCATGGTAGAACATATGCACAGAGTAAATGCAATTAACAACAAAGAGAGGAAAAAAGCAAGGCAAGGTGAGAGTACATTGGTTAAGAAATCACAAACCCTTAATGGTCTATGGCTATTGAATTGACATTAGTTTCCTTTGTGCAAATTCCATGTTAGACCCGCTACCAATTACAGAGCCCTATGCCTTGTCCTTTCACACCATTTTCCTAATTTTATTAAAATCATTACTCTTTATATTTTTTAGAAATTTATTGGTAATATTTTAATAAAATGAGAGGACATGGGGTTTAACCTATTTCTCGACACAATAGACTAATGTGCTAGTCTTATATTTCTATATATTTATTATATAAGAATTAGTCACTTATATTGTAATGGTGAATTCAATTGTATGTTTTGAATAATTATGTAAAATTTGGTGTTCTTAATACATGTATAGAAATATATCACATCCTATAATTAAGAGATTCAAGTCTAACTATAATTAAATTAAACTCGAGTTAATATAAAAATAAAAGTTTGAGATCTAAGTAATTTATATAGAGAATGAAATAATTAAGTAATAAGGATATTCTCTAAACTTTATTGTGATTTCAACTTTGACTTATGTTATTGATTGTTATATAATATGGTAGAATAATAAAATTGAGATATAGTATTATAACAAATATCAAGAGATTGTGATAAAGTTGTTCTATGATTCATATTTTATGGGGGATATTTGATTCCATGGCCTGGTCCTATGACTAGACCACCCATGCATCCTAGTCTATTGGTGTATTTCTGTCATCTACTACATTTGACTTAGGGATCCATTTTTCTTCTCATTTACATACATCTAAAAACAAGTATTGATAATCATATTTAGGGGCCTCTCATTAATAGAAAGAAGAATTAAATAACTCAATAAAAATTAAAATTCATTATCAATATATAAATCTCAAAAGAACTCTATGAAGTGGTCCAAATATTAATGCAACTAGTAAGATTGAGATTGACACAACTATGAGGAAAAAGCCTAGTTGCATATGCAATATACTTTCAATTTGATTATCCTAAATGACCTAAGATGGTGTCCTCATATATAAGCTCTTTAAAACCAAAATTGAGGCTTGTGGCATACAAGTTGGTAGGATACTATCATATTCTAATGGATTTAGTACAAGAAGTGGGAGGTTTGAATTTTAATTTGGAAATCTTGACTAAGGTGATTGATAAAGCAAGTCTAGATGATAAGGTCAAGGTGAGGATCAATAGTGTTCCAAATAAATCAAACTATGTAAAAATAGAGTACATTTATGATAGCCATATGGAAAGTGGCATGAGAGAAATGTATAAAATTATGGAAATACATGTTTTTTCCTCATAACATTATGCTACTACTCTTTTGTCTTTCTTGATTGACAAACCTAGTAGTGGTGGTATGTTTCCTTGGTTAGATATTTCTATTTTTCATATTTATGCTACTACTACTATTAAAGATAAAGAAGAAGAAGATGCTTTTATTGGGTGAGAGTCAATTATTGATGACAAGGATCTTCTAACAAGCTAGGGTGATATATCTATCAAGGATTGTTTTTCGGAGATATAATTTCATTCCACACTTTCTTTTGTGAAATAATATATTTTATATTTCATTACTATTAACATAGAAGTGCACTTTTCATTTAAAAATAATAACTCGTCATTTATAATATGAAACCAATACATTCAATAATTTATTCTTTTATTAAACTCTTCATAAAGAACACAACTTTAAACTCATAAACCAATGACTATTTGATAAACAAAATAAATTCCCCATATCATAAAGTTATTTTATACTTTTCCAATAAGTTCAATTCATATGTTTTTTATTAAATATTATTAAAATTACAACAAATTAAAAATAAATAAAAACCCACAAAAACTGTAAAAAGAAACAAATATACTGACTTAAAACAAAACAGGCATTAACATATATATAATCAGATTAACACCAAGTTGGGTTTAAAAAAGAATGTCCTAACAAATGTCTTTTCAAAATGATTTTAAAAAACTGCATAAAATATGTTTGCATCCATGTTTTAAAGACTCCTTCCCATACCTTTTGCCCTTTTCACCTTTTGTATATACTCAATTATGTTCATTGGTAGTTGTGTAGATAGAGTAGGTGTGGAATTGAAAGAGTCATTGTCAAAATGTGTGTTATCCTTGCCTCCAAAACTGCACCCAAACAGTCACTTCTTTGGATTAAAATAAATGGGCACTTAAATATAAAACTTTCCATATCAGAAACAACATAAAATGGTATGGAATTTAAATGGCAATAGCTAACATTAGATGGAAAGTGTTAGTCGAAATCCCCAACACTTGTAGTATCAGGCCTGTCGGTTCCTTGCATTCCCAATGAATGAAGAATTGGAGATTGTGCTGAATGTAAAAAGTCAAGATTTTGCTTGGTTACAAGTGTTGATACATTGGGATCCATGTAAAATAAGATTTAAGCAGCTTCCTTTAAGTGCGGCCACATTGCAGGTTTTTGCTTGGGAGAAGAACCCCTTGTGCTTGACAATGGTCCTCTTGTGCTTACAATTACGACTACATTGTAAGCTTTTGAATTGTTTAGAACAGAGAGCTTAGCTTAGTGCTTCACAAAAGTGCTCATGTGATGAGAATATATATTCATTGTATATATAATGGGTTGTTGGATATTCACTAAGAATAGGAAAAGGACAATCTAAAAACCATATATTCATTGAATATATAATGGGTATTCTTATATTCATTAAGAATAGGACAATCTAAAAACCATATATTCATTGAATATATAATGGGTATTCTTATATTAAAAAAAGACAATCCAAAAACCAGCAAGGGAGTGAGATTGTAATAGGTGGACAACACTTGTTTTAAAGTTTTGATCATTATATTGATAATGGTAATTATTTATTTATTTATTTGAATGTTATATTGTTATGTTATGGATATTAATTGAGTAAATGGGTTGTTTTTTCATTAAATAATAATGGAGTTTTAGTATGATTTATGTGAGTTAAAATTTTTATCAATTGAATCATTGATAAATTGATTTTTTAATGTTTTTAAAATTCGATTGGTTTATAAAGTCTATGGAAGTTTATCATTCAAATATACTTTATGTTTTATTTTCAACTCTAATTAATACATCATTGAAACTGTTTTATTGGTATTGTTTATTTTATCTTTCATGACTGATAAATAATTTAGAATGTCTATATAAACACCTTAAGAATCATCAAGCAAGTGGGATCATGATTCAAATACTGTTTGACATTTCAAAGTTATGATAATGATGTTTTGAATGTTGTATTATTATGTTATGGATATTAATTGAATAAATGAGTTGTTTTTTCATTTAATAATAATGGAATTTTAGTATAATTTATGTGAGTTAAAAATTTTATCAATTGAATCATTGATAAATTGATTTTTTAATGTTTTTAAAATTTGACTGATTTAAAAAGCCTATTGAAGTTTATCATTTAAATACATTTTATATTTTATTTTCAACTCTAAATAATATATCATTGAAATTTTTTTCTTGATACTACTTTTATCTTTCATGTTGATAAATAATTTAGAATGTCTATATCAACACCTTAAGAATCATCAAGTAAGTGGGATTATGATTAAATACTTTTTGATATTTCAAAGTTATGATGATGATATTCATGAAAATGAATTTAGGATATTCTTTAAATTAAAATGTCTTATATAACTCATTATAGGTCACATAATATTTGACATTTTACATTTATGATCATCATCATCATGGCAATAAATTTAATCATTTTGTATACTAAATTAGTTTATATGACTCATTGAAGTGTATTGAATGCACTTTTTTGATAATTATTTCTTACCTTTCATGTCTAATAATTTATTGTGAGAATTTATAAATGAAATGTCACCTTTCAAATTATTACTAAAGTAGTAAACTTTTTTATTTTATATTGATCTTGTCTTTTGCAATATGAAAAATATTATAAAAAGACAAAAGAAATATAAAATAATATCCATAAATAAAACACAAGAAATGAAACTAAATAATCTTTAATAACATCATTTTCATATTGAACTTGACAGAAATACAAGAACGATCATTTATTTCCTAAAAGCTAGAATAAAAGTTAGAATATTAATTAGAGAAGTTAAGTTCATGTAGCTTGGTGAACTTTCCTCACATTATTCTCATCCCCAATTTTATTATTGTCATGTATTGCATGAATGTGTTCATCCTAAGAACATTTTTAGATTGGTCGAAAAGACTATTTTAATATAAAGGTCATAAGCATTAGGCCTTATTTTATTAATATTTAATTTCTAACCCATTAATGGGTTATTAGTAAAAAATAAAAGTAGTGGACAAGAGAAATGGAGAGCGCTTTTTTAAAATTTTCAAAAATTAAGCTTTGATGTGGCCTCCTGAGTAAACAAAGGCCTACTAGTGAGGGTTATTTGTTTCATGACTCATTGTATTCCTTCACTAAAACATATAACTCTTGTTAGCATGAGGTGGAATGTGAAACTATAATTATTGGTCTATCTATGGCCTTCTTGAAATATTATCATAATCTTATTGTATAAGTTGACTCCCTAAACATTATTAATCATTTAAAGAGAAATTTTTTATCCAAATTAGAAGCTCAACTCTCTTTTAGAAGGGACAATTAGATAATGCAAATTTTTTTATCATACATTTTTCTCATTGCATATAAACAAAACAAGGTGGTGGACCTTTTTCTTAATAAAGTCATTGATTTATCACCCTTCATAGTCATAGAAAGTTTAGACTAGGGGATTATGATGGGCTTGATATTCTTTCAATTAATTATTAGTCGTCATGATTGGATTTTCCTTTGTTACCCATATTTAATGATGTTTAATCATGTCAATATTTTAAGTGATAGGTTGAGTGATTAATAATTTTAATATTTCTTAATTATTAACATGTAAATATTAATTGATGTTTAACATCTTCTCTAAAATTTGTAAGGATTTGTGGCAACTTATATTGGTGGTTGTGGTGGTCTAAGCTACTTCTTGGTTCTCTAAATTTTGGTTGGTTTTTGGATGATTATCGTTGGTGATAATAGGATTATTAATGGAAAAAAAGCCATGTGTGATACCTAGATATCCTCTAAGGTGTACTAACTTAAAAATATTTTCTTGAAGTGCCCCAAATTTATCTCATCAATCTTGTTAAGAGTATCTTAGTTGTGGAGGATGATTGTTGATAATAGCTCCCCATGTTCCTACATCATGAATTTTAAAAAAATATTGATTAGGGGTTGGATTTAACTTTTGTTATTACTTATGGATGATGCCTTTATAGAGGAGGATGAGTTTTATTGTGTAGTAACTAAGGTGGATTGATTGAACTTTTGGGAAATCCATAATTCGAGGTGAAAATTAATTATGGGTGTTAAATATATACATGCACAATTTATCCTTGTACCTAAATTTGATTACTACCCTTTTCATGATATTCATATGGTGATTAATCATTTATTCATGTCTCATTATAAAAAATGTTGGAGGTTTTGAGAGCATACAAGTTACCATGTTTGGATCATGGAAAAATAGTTTGAGTTGGTAAAAAATCTAATTGCATTCATGGGATTCTATTTCTTGGTCTAGAAGCTATGAATGGCATGGACACAATCACAACCAAATCAATATTTGTGGCAAGAGATGGTTAGGTTGGATACTATTTTAATTCTTGGTAAGATAGATTAGGTGGTTCAAGGGTGGAGCACTAATGGTTTTAATCCTATCTTAGTTTTGTTTATATAGTTTTTACTCATGGTTTCTATTATATTTAGCTTTGTTCTTCCCACTTTATTTACACTTGTAGACACCTAAAAATGGTCTGGAGAATCTAATTAATTAAATACGACTTATTTGATTATTTTATCTTAAATTCATCTACTTAGTAAATAAATAGAAATATTTATTTATATTAAGTTCATTATTAATTCTTCTATTTCTCTCCTAATTAAATAAACAAAATTAAAAACTTTGTTTTATTTAATTATTATCATCATATTATTTCTCTCTTAATTAAATAAACAAAATTAAAAACTTTGTTTTATTTAATTATTATCATTATTACTTCTTTTACACTTCTATCATAAATTAAATACACAACTTAAATAATTTGTGTTATTTAATTATCTCATCACATTTCTTCTTAATTAAATAAAGATATTCTAAAATCTTTTATTTAATTATCATTCTCCTTTTGTTTTAATTTAATAAACAAACCCTATAGCTTGATTTATTAAATTATTCAATCCTCTTTTTGCTAAATTTAAATAAATTAAAATTATTTAAATTTATGCATAAATTTTATACCACTATTCACTCACCAATAAAATTAAATTTTCAAAATTTAATTAATGGCACTGTCATTCACGGGAAGAGCTTCGGGAACAAACCTGCAGGAAGTTCTCTCAACCACCTTCCACCCACCTTCCCTCTTATCTTGCTTGGTGTTTTCATGGGGAGAAACCATCCTCCATGATCAGCTCCATCTTCTCATCCCATGCCCTTCAATTCTCTAGATTGAATCACAGCCCCTTATCTAGTATCTCTGTGCAATTGTGCTGCCATGAAAGCTATAAATATAGCTCTTGGGCTACAGGAAATGGATCCCCAACTTATGCAATCTTACTCTACAGGTTTCCAAAGCATCCAGCATTCATCCAGCATCTCCAGCATTCAGCATTCAATCAAAGATCCATCCAGCATCTCAATTATGGCAGTTTACAGTAGTTTCCTTCTTAGAAGCTTTGCTGTAGAATCATTCTAGTTGCATAGTTAATCATATTAGAATAGAATAGTTTAATTCTCATTCTCTAAATGTCATTTCAATAGTTTAATTAGCTTCTAAATCTGAGAGTTAAGTAGATTAGAGAGATCTTTAGAGTTAGAGAGCAATAGGATAGATTTCTGAAGAATTGTAGTTTAAATTAATTTAAATTCTTTAAATCTTAGATGCAATGTCCTATTTAGAAGCGTAAATGCATGTTTAACTTGTTTTCCCCATTCTACCACTTACAAATTGGTGCCCACCGTGGGGCTTAACCCCATATTTTGATTAATTTTTTTGAGAAAAGTGTTCTACAGGTATCAGCGTGATAGTTTTCGCCGAACCGTGACTTTTTACAGCGCATCAGGTTTCTATTATAGCACACCAGGTTTCTGTTACAGCGCATCGGGTTTCTGTTATAGTGCACCAAGTTACTGTTCCAACGTGCCGCTTCACTGTTCCAGCGCGCTGCTTCACTGTTTCAGCGCACTGCTTCACTGTCCTTAAAATCACTTTCTTTTTATTTGGATCTGACGCGTCTGCAGCCAGATTTTGTTTTTGTCTAATTTTGGATAAAATTTATCAATCCTAGGATATAAATGGATAAAATTTATCAATCCTAGGATAGAAATGGATAAAAATTGATCAATCCTAGGATAGAAACTTCACATTTTTTTTTGGGATTAAAATTGAACATCATGCTTTTTATGGAGCAATACCTCCATATAGATTAGATCATTTGTCTTTTAGGTTTTAAAAGTGAACAATTTCTCTGCTGTGATTAAGATAGGTTTTATGCCTTCCCCATCAAGTGCACGTATCACTGCACTTGCTATAATTTATGCATTTTTAAAGCTTTAAAAAAACTCTAGGACAAAGTTTGCCAAGAGTGGGGAAAGTACTCACCCCATGGGGAATCCACCCTCTGGTGGGGACAACCAAAAGCCATGGTATTCCAACCCACTTAAAAATTTATGTGAATTTAGGGAAACCCTCTTTCAACGGAAGTGTGCAGGATAACCATCCCCAAAATATTTGTTCTAAAGATTGGGAGGTCTCTAGAGGGAGTTTATCCATTTGCCGCTCTTAACGAAAACCCTATCTAAGAACCTAGAACTAGAAGCACGCTTGTCAATTTCTAAACATTGTAATACTCGGCGGTGCAGGGGCGGGGAAGAATCTACCCTCAAGCACTCACCATATAATTTCCAAGGACTTTTTGCTCAGGGGATCCAGTATCCACTTCTGTCACTCTGAGTACGCACCTACAAAAGACAAAAACACGGGCGCCCTCTAGGGGGTGAGATGGCTGTGTGAGTCGACGCAATTCCAAGCTGTGGGCCATTCGAGTATATAATGATGACCTTTTGTCTCTAGGAGTGAGTCTATCTGAAGTGTCTTATCTGTTATAAACCAGTGAAAATCAAAAAGAATCATGTTTGATTCTTAAGAACATACACTATCTGTTTAGATTATAGGATTTTTAAAGACAACCATTCTATTCTTGCTTGCTGTGTTTTCTCTCATTAAATTCAGATAAGATCATCACAAAAAAAATCCTCAAAATCAAAACACTTGTGGAATTCTCATGATTCAAGATTAGGTATCCACCAAGTTTGTCAAGAAATCTCTTGTCAAACAAATCAGAAAACCAAAGAAAACACTTGCATACAAACAACTTCTGAGAAAGCAACAATTTCTATATCAAAGCAGGAAAGTTCTACTCCAACATAGGACTTTTATTCATAGGTATCATGATTTCTCTAGAGGTTATACGGATGACTATGTTGTAGCTCCCTTAGATTCACAAGCATTTTATCAAAGAAGAGCTCTTAGGCAACACCACAATCACAGTCAAAGAATTCATCTAGAATACATCCCACAACAAGCCATACAATACGATACCAGACCAAGTGAGTTTCATAGAATAAGATAGTTTCTATCTTAGCACCTCATGGTTCTATTTTAGCACTTTGGGTTTCTGTTCTAGCACTTTAGGTCTTTGTTCCAGTGCTTTGGGTCTCTGTTCCAGCACTTAGGGTTTCTGTTCCAGCGCTTAGGGTCCCTGTTCCAACACTTTGGGTCTCTATTCCAACGCTTCAGGTCTCTGTTCCAATGCGTACAGTCTCTATTTTAGCGCTTTGTGTCTCTGTTCCAACGCGTTACTCCTCTATTTTAGCGTGTCGTGTCTCTGTTTTAGCGCTCCATAAAGTCAAAAAAATAGAGAGTTGGTAGGACATTTTGTCAGTTTACCCATATCGATAACAAGGTTTTCATCAATCCAGAACATTTTTTTTTTCACAGTCCAAAACACTTGGGTCATACAAAAGGAAACTTTACCATTACACCTAGATCTTGAAACATCTTGCAAAGTGTCATTATCACCAAATCTAAGATTTTCTGTCAAAATTTCCCTATCAAGGATTTTTATCATCCTTCCATCACGAAACTAGACAAGAACTATATCAGATTTTAAATCAAAAACCTTGACACTTATCCAATCAACAATCCAAGATCAAAGTCTAGAGTAAAACTCTAACGTTTGTATGCCTATTTTCACACAATAAGCATATCAAAGACAACAACAAGAAGAAAATGAAAGAATAGCAGCCATGGCTAAAGAAAACCCTTGGGGACGATATAGCAACACTGATCCTCTCACTAACTCACATGAGAAAGAAATAACTGCAGAGGAAATCAAGAAAGTTCAACAAGACCCTCATTTCCATAAATTTATGGAAAAGATGCTAGAGCAAGATATGGAAAAGTATCTTCTATTATTAGCTGAGAAAGGTGCTAAGCTTCCTAAAAGACTTTGATGTCAATCAACTCCAAGGAACAAATCCACACCCAAGACAACTAGTTGGAAAACCCAAATCAAATAGATGCTTTGACAAAAACAAATCCAAATAGCCATACCATACCCAAATATCCAACAAGGGCCAACAAAGAGATATTCATTGCAAGACATTTGCCTTTATCCATTCGACTCAAGCATTAACATGATACCATTTCCACGGTATTGTGAATACCCAACATACAACAAATATAATGGAAGAACCGATCCATTTGATCACGTATGGGAATTTTGAGCCATGAGCATAGAGTTCGCACACGAGGACTCTTACCTACTATGATTATTTCCAAGGAGCTTAGGGAATACTTGCATGGAGTAGTTTTCTAAATTGGAACCTGGGATTCAATCCTTTGAAGAATCAACCAATAGGTTCATAACACACTTTCATTCAACATCCAACATGGGGTAACTCTTAAAAAGAACTCTACAACACCAAAACAAGCAAGGGTGAAAAGTTTCTTTCCCTTTCTTTCAATGATGGAGAAGGCTATTTGCTAAATACCCTAGATCTATTCCTAAAGAGGAGAAGATAGAGATGTTCATTGATAACCTAGTGGATGAAATGAATTATAGATTGGACTTGCAATGTCCATCTACATTTGAACAAGTTATCAAAAAGGGGCTCAAAATCAAAGAGGCTCTAATGAAAAGAGGAACAATCAAACACTTCATTGAAGGTTCAAACAATAGCAATTCCTCTAACAACAATGAAAAGCCAAGATTTTGGCAAAAGAATAAGAATACTGATACCATAATCGATACACACACATCCAAACTAGTATTCACCTTGATGCCAACCACTCAAACAAATGATTCTAATGTCAAAAAAAGTAGTGATCAAGGAAATAATCAAAACAATGGAGAAGCAAAAACCCAATCATTCCAATGACCATCCAATAAATGAAAATTCATGCCATTAGGGAAATCATTGGAATCAGTCCTCAAAGAACTTTTAGATGAAAACCCATTCAAGTACAAGAGCTAGAAATTGGGACCCCAAGTCAAACTACCATGGTGAATCACTTACATCGGGCTACTACCATCAAAATAAAGGCCACATGACTGAAAAATTGTTGGCAGTTAAAACATGCAGTACAAGACCTAATAGATCAAAAGAAAGTATTTGTAGAGGGACACCAAACAAACAAAGATCATACGACATTCAAAAATCCTCTACCCAATTATCAAAAGGGAGAATCCTCTTCCGCAAACACCAAAGGTAAAAATGTTGGTTATGTTTATGACACAATGATTCTTTGTTTTTCTACTGCCGAAGAGGATGAAGAGTTATGCAACCAAATCAATCGAAACAATGACATTACATCTACCAATTTGGTACAACATATGGACAAATCTGAAAACCAAATTAACATAATCACACTCAAAGGGAAACAAGAGTACCAACCGGTTAATGCCACAACAAGGGCACAACCAAGTTATATTGAAAGGAGCATCAATATCATCCTCCCATTTGTGGATCCTCCTCTAACCAATATAATCTCATCATCAATTACAGAAAATACCGGCGCAAATATCCATCTTGGAACTTTTAAAGATCTCCCCATCACACAAAGAGGTTCTTGAGCAAGCTCTTGTATCAACCATGGTACCTAACAATTTGGATGTATGTCAGTTCCAAGCTATGGTGGGACATCTATCTGCACCTCATTGCCTTTCATTTTCCAAACATGATGATGTGTCACTCACCCATCCACATAATTCTGCTCTTCACATTGAAGTCCTCATCCATGCCACCGTAAAGCTGCCCTATTGTGGATGGAGGGGCCGGCTTTAACCATTTGTACCTTGGGAAGCTGATTCGTGCACTAGGATACCAGAGGAAGCCATTGATACAAGAAGAAAAATCACAATCAAAGCATACATGATGAAGAAGAAAGGTCTCTAAAGGGTTGATCATATTACCCATTCAAGGGGACCCATTGTCTAAAAAGTGGCCTTCTCAAGTCTTAGATAGGGAACTGACATACAACATACTGTTGGGACACCCTTGGATCCATGATATGCAAGCAGTACCTTCTACCTATCATCAATGCCTGAAATTTCCCATCAATGGACAGGAGGTAACAATCACAACTGACTACAATGACACCCAAGCTTGTCATACATTGAAGACATCTCAAGATACATTCATACCTAACAATAGAGAAGTTGGCACATCAGATAGTGAACAACAACAGAGCTTCATTTCAAAGTGGCTTCCAAAACAACAAAAATCACAAGAGATAAGGGTGGCACAATCTAACTCTTCAACTGTTGAAGAACAATTGGCTCCACTCTCACATCAATTCACCAAGGAAGTACAAATAAGTGACAAAGGAATAAGTGAATATGGTGTTGGACACTCATTTCATCTATCACAAATGTTACCCTCCTTACAAACATATGGACAGCCATCTACAATCACCCAAAATTCAGAACAATCTACAACAGCATTAGATGGCAGATTTGTAAAAGTTGGGAACTTAGATGAAGAATCAGAAGATAAGGCCATACTAAATTGGCTTTATAAGGATGAGGAAGCATCCACTTCCACAAGTAATATCATAGAGACAAATCAATATGGAAAGGGAAAAACTATTCTGGAGAAGATGGGATATTCAGGACAGGGACCTCTTGGGTTAAGGAAACAAGGCATAACATAACCAATCTAGCCTCTTACGCTCCAACATAAGGATAAAATGGGACTAGGATATGCAGCAGAACAAGGATCTCTTGATCGAGGGAAACAAAGTGTAACAGAACCAATCCAAGTCCTCGCAATTCAGCAAAATGGCAGAACTGGACTAGGATACACCGAAGAAGCAAGAGCAGAAATCACCAATAAAACTAAGGAGTGTATTCTTCAAATACGGGATAACTCTGAAACAGATTCAAATGAATATGAGTGGGACAACTTATCAGATGTTTCCTATGAAGATATTCAGATCGACATTATCAAAAAGTATACCCCCAAACGTGAGGAGGGTCAAAGCTCGAGTGTTAATCCTATTTTCTTTGAAACACAAAATTTTGATAACTCAAGTGAAGATGAACGGACGTTGATTGAGATAAATGATGTGGAAGAAAATACCTTTGTAGGCCTCGACATAACCACTAACAACCTAGATGACATTTCCGTCCGAGCTTTCACAATCGCTGACCTCAACCCATCTAATGATTCATTGCCTTTACTGCATCCCGAGCTTATCAAATGGGAACCCCAACACCCTATTGATCTCCCTATTTTTGACAATGATTCCACCATTATTAACTACCTTTGCTATGAGGAATCCGATACTTGTTCTACCAATACTTCTTTTAATGATGCTTTTAGGCAGGAGGATGCCAAGCCTTTCAGTTGCAAAAATATGAAAGTAAAAAATGGATCTAATGGTGAAAACCATTCTATGGCAGTATTTGATCCTAAAATAGTAAAAACAAAGAATGCATCCAATGGTGAAAACCTCATTAAGGCACCAAAGGATGGAAGGCTTGACATTCTCCCACAACATTACCATGAAAGATCATCACATAGAACCCACAATGCTTCATTAATATTTATACAGCAGAGAAAGCAAGAATCCTACACCTGGCGACATCCATGACAGATACAGAAAAGCCAGATTTTATCAAATTCTTTGAAGGACGATGCATCAATTTTGCTTGGTCATACTCTGACATGCCAGGCTTAGACACATATCTCATTATGCATCACTTATCCTTACCAACCGGGCACTAAACCAAACAAAACCGAAAGATGCATCCACATGTTGCATTATTGGTAAAATGATTTAAAGAAACTACTAGATGCTGCATTTATCAGATCTATTGATTATGCTGAATGGATATCCAACATTGTACCTGTTTCAAAACCAGATCACACCATCAGAATATGTACTAATTTCTGGGATTTAAATAAAGCATGTCCAAAGGATGATTTTCCTTTGCCAAACATAGACATGATTGTAGACTTAACAGCTGGCCATCAAATGCTATCACTCATGGATGGATTTTCAGGATACAATCAAATCAAAATAGCTCCTAAAGACTAAGAAAAGATAGCATTTACATGTCCATGGGGCACCTTTTGCTAGAACGCCATGCCTTTTGGGTTAAAGAATGCAAGAGCTACATACCAACGAGCTATGACAACAATCTTCCA
>VDFB02140935.1:0-45088 GCA_007258455.2 Sequoia sempervirens | reverse complement strand
GGAATATTCTCAATATCGATCCGAGGAAGATCAGATGTGAAAGGAGATTCATCATTCACAAATGCATCATCTCTAGAAGAGAGTGTATTGGAATAATGAGTAGATTCATCATTCAAAAATGCATCATCTCTAGAAGAAAGTGCATTGGAATGAAGAGAAGGTAGAGTAACATTAAGAAAAGTATCAATTATTTCATCTTCTTGCAACCAAACATCCTCCTACACAAGAGGAATTTCATGAGAAGGATCAAAGATATCAAGTGACATGGGTAAAGCCAAGTCACCATTACATGCATGAAATGGAACATCATTAAAATTTTAAATAAAATCAGATATTGAACTAATAAAAGAGGATATTAAATTCATTTTGGTGATAGAATTGAGAAAAACCAAAAAATCCAAATTTTTTAATTTTTTTGATATTTTCTAGGTTCTAGTAATTTGCATTTTCGAAGGCCTTCAGAGCAAAATTTGGGGTCCAAACTTGTGTTTGTCCCTAAAATTTTATTTTCAAAGGCACAATATTTTAGGGATTGAATTATTCCTATTGGAGACATTTCCAACAGTGCAAACAGTTCTGAATTACAAGCACCGAGTCAAAAGTTATGACCCCACCAAGTTGGGGTAAATAAATCCCTAGTTTTTTGAAAAATACTCTTCATGTCAGGTTCACCAAAATGTAGAGAAGGGGGATTCACCACTCACGATTTCTCTTCATTCAAATAGACTCATGGGGAAAACTACTATAAACTACCTCAAGGAATAGTGCAAGAGTTCTAGAATCCAAAAGAGTGAATTACAAAGGTTTTCTAAACAAACTGATGATCTCTTAACTAGAGGATGTCAGCATGGAATACGGATGACAGCATGGCGCTCTGGAATCCCAGAGGCACACTAGCATATCATACATACTAGGAACTAAGTTTATCATAGAAAATGACAAAGTGACTACTTATATTATAATTACTAAGAGTTGGTATTAGCATGGTGTGTTGGTTTAAAGGTAGTATTGTTGTTCTTGCCACCAAGGTTCAAACCCCATTGGGGTGGTAATGTTGAATGGTTGTATTCTAGTTCATAGCTCCCGTCAAAAGCGTGTACCCCTGGAATAAATAAAAAATTACTAAGAAATCTTGGAACGTGAGAAAGAAATAGAATATAATAGAACTGAAATAAAGTGAATTAAATGATTGAGATAAAAAGAAGAAAGAAAGAATATGCTCAAAAAAATCCAAGTAATTAAGCCTCCAATACATGAATATCTTCAACACCTACATGTGTAATATCTAGAGAGAGTGTTGGGGTTGTATAGGGGTTTTCCTCAATCAAACCCCCATTTTGGCGTTCCCACCTCCACGAACAACCAGATAGATAGAGAGAAATGAACCCTAATAGTCAAAGTGTGTGGTGAAAGAAAAATGTGCTTCGGGATTAGAACTTGTACCACCAAGTATGAGTGATAAAAGCAATCCTAGCTTGAGGAGGAGAACCTGTATCACAAAATGTGAGTGATAAAAGCAATCCCCGCTCGAGGACAAAAACCCATATCATGAAGTAAGGATGCAATAGATAGGGGATATGGAATCCTAGGATACTCACAAGCATAAAGTAAAAGAGAGAGCTAGAAGAGGAAACAAAGTTGCAAAAGGTTTTGTGAGAGCTTGAAATGATGTAAGAATGTTGGTGTAGCAAGCTATATGAATCTATGCAAGCAAGAGTTGGAGAGTGGAAAGCTAGAGCCAAAGCTAGAGAGAAGTTAGAAGCACAAATGGATTGAAAGGACAACTTTTAAAGGAAGAAGAGAAGCAAAAAGAAGATTCCTGCATGATTACAATGCATCCCAAGCTATTACCACCAGCAAAGTTAGCTGACAAGTGGAAAACATGCATGGAAACAGTCATTTGAATGTTGAAACATCATAGGATGCTAGCATGGTGCATAGACATCTGCATGGCATGCTAGTGTCTAGACACATCAAGCTACGAAATGACAAGAATGGGAAAAGCATAAGGTTCAACACAAATCCAATGCATGAGGGTAGTTGTTGAAAAGGAGTCATGAGCATCCTGAGAGGGGAAAAAGCCCAATGTAGGGGCTAAAATGAGCCTACACAAGTTCTAAGGGAGTGGACACTAAAGCGGATACAAGAATATATGTGAAATTGTAAGGGTTTCAATTTTACGACATTACACTCTACAACTTAGTTCTCTACTTTGCACCACCTTTGTTCTACACCTAGATATAAACCTTGATTAAGATCTTTTTCCCTTTGTTTAGATTCCACTCATCTACAACACCATTGCACTTTCCCTTTTCACTTTAGTGCATTCTTTGTCTGCCTCAAAAATCTCACAAATACACTACTTAGTTCTATTGGCAACACAAGGGCAGATAACTGAGAGGGGGGTCAATCAGTTTTCATAGAAATTATACTTATTAAAATTATTATTAGATCTAATAAATAAACATGAAAGAATGAACCATCACCACATCGTAAACACACATAACACCAATATTTTTTACGTGGAAACCATGTTAGGGGAAAAACCACAATGGAGGTTAATCCACAAGATTATACCTTGTTAAAAGCATAAAAGAATTATAAATGGGGAATGCACATGCATTCAGGCATACTTCCTAGAGCTCACTGCTCAAATACAAAAGGCTTACTACCCAAAGGAAGACACACTATCTTACAAAAATGGTTAGATTACATCTGGAAGATTTTGAACTGAGAAAATAGCATCTGCTAATGCCTAATTGCAATTCTGGTCAAGCACATAAACATCTACTCACTCTTCTTCACACTTTACTTCTACCTACAAAAGATTAGAACATTATTCACACATAGTACTTGCACACTTCACACACCACTACCTTTAAATGGTATAAACAATTGATCATATGTATCCACAACTAAGGATAACATCATCTACATGTCAACTTTAACAAAATATAAAATGTGTACAAAATATCAGCCCAAAACAATAAACAATTTATATCAATGTGGATCAAACAATGTTGGCCAAAACATAGTAAGGACCTAAAACAACATCCTCAAATATAGAACACCTTAAACAATTATGCCTCGAAGATCCACAACACGCTACAATCACCCTGTCATCCATGATCATGTAAAACATGAACTCAAAGAAGAAAATCACCAATCGTGAGCACAACAATCAATGCAAACCAACAACATAGATAGAGCACAATTTAGAAACATCCAAAAGCATCATGAATCACCTCAAAAGCATCCGCAACAATTTAAATTACTAGAATCACATTATTTTCTTTTAGGAACACCAACTAAAGCAACAAAACAACTGTCAAAACACAAATACTCATAACTTGATCAAATCTTCATGCAAACCTCTAAAACTTCATGTGGATAAACTAGATATACTTTTCAACAAACCCTTTATCCACAACCTCTTATCATCAATATATTGAGCTAGCCACCATACTAAACTTTACTGCATCACCAACAACCTGCAACTTATTTTATTACAATTTTCTCAATATCCTCAACATATACAACCTTAAAGACATTAATGCCAATAGTGTTGACATCAATGACAAATACATATCAGCAATATCTAACAATCTCCCCCTTTGGCATTGATGGCAACACATCATGTGAAAAACACCATCAACGCAACTCTCACTTAGCACTTTCTCCCCCTTAAATTTTGACTATTTTCTTCTTAACTCTTTCACAAATTTTCACATGACTCTTCTCCCCATTTGACATCAATGAAAAAGATACACATTATCTTTCTCCACACAAGCTTTGAACCACATTTTTGAACATATGACTACTCCCCCTGAGTAGCAGCCACCACAACATCAATCTAGATCACAAGATATGACTATGAAATGCATAGACTAATGCAAGTCAATGCATCTTAATTATGATTAGGAGGGGTAATCACCCCTAGCTTCCCTTTGAGATACTCAAAATTATCCTTAGGAAAGGGCTTGGTAAAGATATCTGCAATCTATTCCTTAGTGGGCACATACTCCAATCTAACTTCCTTTTCATTCACCTTCTCTCTCAAAAAGTGAAACTTGATAGATATATGCTTGGTTTTTTAATGCAACACCAAATTCTTAGAAATGTTAATTGCACTTGAATTATCACATAATATAGCAATAAGTTCATCATACACAACTCTGATATCTTTCAACATCTGCTTTATCCATAATACTTGAGTACAATTGTTAGCAACAACAATGTATTATGTCTCTGCAGTAGATAAAGAAATGGCATTCTGCTTCTTACTTAACCATGAAATCAACTTATTTCCCAAGAAAAATGCACCACCACTAGTACTCTTTCTATCATTCACATCTTCCCAATCAGTATCAGTAAAAGCACTCAAAGTAAGATCGTCTTCTTTAGGATACCATAGGCCAAAATCAACTCTCCCCTTCAAATACCTGAAAATCCTCTTCACAGTTGTCACATGAGATTCCTTAGGATCAGCTCGAAATATTGCAACAATGCATACGACATTCATGATATCAGGTCTAGTTTGAGTCAAATAGAGAAATCCACCAATCATGGATTTGTATCTAGTCTTATTTGTTTTAGGAGAATCATCATCTTGTGTCAACTTACATCCGGTCACCATAGGTGTACCAACTAGCTTTGAATCTTCCATACCAAACTTCTTTAGCAATTCTTTCACGTACTTGGATTGAGATATAAAGATCCCCTTATCTAGCTGAGTAATTTACAATCCCAAAAATAATTTCATTTCTCCAATCATAGACATCTCAAACTCACTTTGCATCTCATCAAAAAACTTCATGCACAAACTATCATCTCCTCCAAAAATTATTGTTATCTCTTAGAAATGCACCCTTGCTATGTTGCAGAACTTAGCTTTTCTGGAGGAACATGGAAACACTCCTAGGCATGGGAGACCTAAGGATTGGAGTGAATCTCCAAATTAAAGCTGACTTCTAGCTTGTATATCACCTAA
Organism: Sequoia sempervirens; assembly: GCA_007258455.2. NCBI lineage: Eukaryota > Viridiplantae > Streptophyta > Pinopsida > Cupressales > Cupressaceae > Sequoia > Sequoia sempervirens. The sequence goes on along the minus strand of VDFB02140935.1, from coordinate 40,098 downwards.
ACTACCAATTTTTTGAAGGAAAAAGGAGAAGGATAACTTTAAAAGACTAAAACTAAAAAAGCTAAGATAAAACTTAAAAGAAAATTAAAGTGATACACCAGACTAAGAGGAATAATGAAACTCAAAATTTGCACACTTGGCTCCTTCTAACGGGAATATAACTTGCACAAACTTGTTACCATAGAATTTTGTATAAGTATTTTACTAAAAGTTCAAAGAACAAACAACTTGCAAAAGGAGGAGAAAACTACACAATTAACAAGCTAAAAGCACTTAACAGACACAATCAGCAACCTGCACTAGCTTACTATTTGCAAAAAAGGCATTAACATGTGATACAAAGACCACAAGGAAGAGAAAACTTCATAAGTTAGCTTGATCAATTATTATCATTCACAAATACTATAAGAACAAGATGACAATGACTTCATTACTAGAAATAAGCAAGGTTTTCTTTGAATTCCATAGCCAAAAAGAGTTACAAAACTGTAAAAATCTATGAAAGGACTACAAGAATCACTGTCTCCAAAAGCTGCATGAATAGAATTGATTACAAAAGAATCGCTCAAGTGACTATATTCAACTCCTAACCAAACTCCATCAAAATAGCCCTAGAAGCTTCTTCGGTTAGATGCACCAATAAAGCCAAAAATATAGCATGCAAATCCACTCCAAAAGGCTTCCACAATATAGAAAAATTCAAGGCATGACTAAGTCTATCATAAAGGCATGTAAAACAAACTCCATGATGCTCTCAAAAGCTCATAAATGAGTTAAAAATAGCTCCTAAATCTCCTCCATATGTTTGCAAACTGAATCCAACTTCCCTAGATGCTTGGCATGGCATAAAGATAAGCATATTTTTCTTAAAAAGATAACTCCTTGAATAAGTCTTCATAAAAGGAGCACGTATCATTTTTTTGCATGAGAATAAATATATGATTTTAATGATTTATAAAAATACCATGTAAATCATATACTTTACATTTTTTTTCTCCTCCAATGCAAAAAATAAAATGAAATGGTCAAATTGACCATACATTTGTAAAGAGAATTTACCTAAGTCATGAGACTTAGTCTTCATGGCACAACATAAGGGGACATAGCATTCATTACAAAGCACATTAAAATGCAAAGGTTCACAAACAATACAAAGGCATTTAAAATTCCTAAGGCATGAACATCTTCTATGAACCCGTGAGCATATATTAATGGGCATTTTGATTTTTGTAAATCAATGACAAAAATACCATTATTGATCAACATTACCACCTAGGGTTTCAACCCTAAAATAAAACAAAAGAAAAAAATGAAAACATCATCTCATTTTTTTTCATCGAAACTTCCTGAAGAAGCTATGTTGCTACCATGAGGGTTTTTTGGAGCTCAACCATGATTTTGCTGATGGATTTTGCAACTTACAAAAGAATCTTTGTACAGAATCTATTAATTTTTCTTGAAAGACAAACTGGTGAGTTATTTTCTAAAGAAAAACACATGAATATAAATCTTTTTAATCAATTTCTAACCTTCAAGGCCATAGCATTCTGTATTTTCTTCACCCATTTTGAATGTTTATTTTTTTATTTTTTTGTGATTCCTCTTTTTCTTGGCCGCTATGGAGATCTAAGCTTGAACTTTTGAGAGGAAAACTAAGGGAAAAACCCGCAGCCATTCTTTTACTCCTTCACAATAGTGATAGGGTAAGCTCTCATTTTTTCAACTTTTGTATTATTATTCCTTAATAAGCTCGGATTGAGCTCATTCGAATGAAATGATGAACACATACCTCCTTTATATTTGCTTTGTATTCTTCTCATAGCTATCTTAGGATTTTCTTGTAATCCTCGCTATGATTTCCATATATTTTCTCCATTCTGAAAGTAGAACCTCAGATCATAAAAATAAAACCTAGATGGGTTTAGTAGCCATAATATATATATATATATATTGATGTTCTGATTGGGAGCTTACACATTTTTGCATATGAAAATGAGAATTTCTTGAGAAGAACCTTAGCCGCCATGCTTTTTTTACTAAAATTTTCCATTATTGTATGAATTTCTCATGACTAAGGGTTTAGGTTTCTCCTTCAATGCTTTTAATGTGTTTCACTAGAATAGGTTGCAACCACCATATTTCTTTAATGTTTGTATTCATTTCTCTGGGTATTTCAATCTAACCCTTGCCTTGGCTTCACTAAAGTTGATACTATTACGAGATGACTTCACTTCTTGTAGCTCACATGGCACAACCTGTAGCATAATTTTTTGCTTGAAAACAAACAATGCTATCTTTTAAGCACTTCAATAACACTTATCTCTTTCCAATTTTAATAAAATTTTGACAGGGAGGCTTCATGGAATTTCTAGAACTCACAATATGAGAATGTTAAATACATTATTTGTTGCCTTTTATATATATAGCAGTTTAAATCCATATCTCACCCATGTACCTTTCTTGATTGACATACTAGAAGATAGCATTATTCTTGTGTAAAACATTCAATTTGAAATAATTCTACTAGTTGAATGTAGTTTCCATGTTCACTATCATATACATCCAGTAACATGATCTATATGTGCTTTAGATTCTCATTTCTTGCTTCAAACTTCTTTTGAATTACTCAATAGCTTATGGAAATTGATATCAAACAAGATGCTTCCTTTCTGTAGCTGTAAAATCATGACACTAACACAAGAACATTTGGCCATGACCTCTGCCAAGACATTAAATGTCATAATCATCAAACCATTGTTAATAGATAACATGACATAAAATCATTGTCAACATAATCACTTTACCCATTGTACTGCACTTTGATAACTCATTGCCTCAAGTATTTATTATTCACTATTATTGTGATCCTGTAGTTTGCATCTTAAAATCTACTATTGTTAAATATTATTAGCATTGTATACTCTTTTGTGTTATGATTATGAAGTAATCATAAATGATATCAATTATTTTGAAGGTAATTCTATATGCACTTTGAATATGCATAAAAGGTTGTACATCGAATATGAGTTGGGCTCAACCCTTGTGGGAGCCACTTTTAACCCCACTCATATGCTGAACTTTGATGAAATAGTAACATTGCTTTTTCTATACCTGCACATGAATCACACATGTTAGAAAACAAAATGCATGTTTTAGGTGTGTATGTTGATCTGATGGTTTTCCTAGACACCTAAAGTATGCATTTCTTATTTAATGCACATTGAGATCAGTCTATACATGCATAGGTGTATGTTCATATAATGTTTGAGACCTTTCATTTCTTAGAGTATTTCTCTAACACCATTGCTATTGCTAGATGCAAGAACTAGGAATAATGAGGAACTAGGAAGAATACAAATAGTTTGGGACAGAAGTAGTGCAAGACAACACTGAACTAGTCATTCTCAGGAAATGACTAGTTACTCTCCTTATATGCACATTTTATTTCATTTACTTATTCATATATATGATTTTCTTAATTTGTATTGAATAAGCGAAATTCAATCTCACAGCTTGTGTGAGACAATGTATAATTTTATATTCAATAAAGATACTTCTTGTTCAGAAAGGAATTGTATAAATCTTTCCTATATTGCATGCATATGTGTAAATGCAATAATTTGTAAAAATGTAATCCTTTTTGAATTATTTCATTTATGCAATTGAATCTAATATCTAGGAGAGGATAAAATGTACCTTTTTCTTCTTTTAACTTAAATAAACAAGCCCTACCTGATTGAGCTATAAGTGAAAATCTAGTAACAATTATATCATCAACAAAGACTTCAACAATCAAATCTTTATCATGATCAATCTTGAAATACAAATTACTATCAACAATACCTTTATTAAATCCAAGCTTCAACAAATACTTGTCCAATCTGGCACACCATGCTCTTAGGGCATGCTTAATTCCACACAATGCTTTCTTCAACTAGAAAACCATATCTTCCTGATTAGTCAATTGAAATCCATTAGGTTACTCAATATACACTTCTTCTTCCAATTCACCATTTAGAAATGTTGACTTGACATCCATCTGATAAACCTTGAAGTTTTTGTAAGAAGTGTAAGCAAGAAAAAGTCTCACAGCTTCAATCCTAGCAACAAGAGAAAATTTTTCTTCAAAGTCAATTCCTTCCATCTAAAAATATCCTTTACGCACAAGTCTTGCTTTATTTCTAACAACTTCACCTTGCTCATTCAGTTTGTTTCGAAAGACCCATTTAGTTCCAATTACATTTTTGTCCTTAGGTCTAGGAATAGGAATCCATGTATCATTCTTCTCAATTTGCAGTAGTTCTTCTTTCATTGCTTCCACCCAATGTTCATCTTTCCATGCTTCATTGACACTATTAGGCTCAGTCTTAGAGATCAAATAGTATTCTTCTACAGTTCTTCTACTGGTTTGAACTCATGTGTTCTTATCACCTATAATTTTCTCTTCTGAATGATTTAGTCTTACATACCTTGGAGTCTTAGGGTATTCTTGAACTTCAGGCTCTTGTGATCTCACTTCTGTACTTTCACTAGTTCCTTCCTCTTGATTTTCTCGATTCACCGAAATGATCTAAACTTGATATGGAATCTGAACTTTCTTTCCTTTATCTAAACTGTCATTCTGATTGTCTAAATCATATCTGCAAGTTATGGATGCTCTAACTATGTCTTCATCAACCTTGACATTAGCACTCTCAATTACTTTCCTCAATCTCTTATTGTAGCACCAGTAGGCTTTTCTTTTAGTAGAATAACCAAGAAAGATTCTTTCATCACTTCTAGCATGAAACTTTCCTATATCTTCATCTCTTTTGATATAGCATTTGCTCCCAAACATTTTGAAGTATCTAATAGTAGGCTTATGACCATACCATAACTCATAAGGAGTCTGACCGGTATCACCTTTGGCATGTACCTGGTTGAGAGTATAAATGATAGTACTCACAACTTCTCTCTAGTAGATATGCAGAACATTTCCTTCCAACATCATAGTCCTAGCAACTTCTTGAATTGTCTTGTTCTTTCTTTCCACAACTCCATTTTGTTGAGGGGTCTATGGTGCAGATAATTGTCTCTTTATCCCATGCTCTTCACAAAAAGAAGTGAACTCATCATAAATGAATTCACCACCTCTGCCTCATCTCAGACATTTAATCTTCAAACCTATTTTTGTCTCAACCATAGCCTTAAAAATCTTGAATTTCTCTAGAGCTTCAAATTTTTCCCTTAAGAAAGTAACCCACATCAATCTATAATAATCATCAATAAGTAACATGAAATACCTATCTCCTTGTAAAATTATGTCTCTATAAGGACCACACAAGTCAATATGCACAAGCTCCAACACTTCATTCAAACAATGTTGTTTGCTCTGGAATGAAACTCTAGTTTGCTTCCCTAACTGGCATTCCTTGCATATAGCATTAGTAGGCTTTATCAACTTAGGAAGATCTCTCACTACTTGAGTAGAACTTATCTTGATAATATTATCAAAGTTTACATGACACATTCTCCTATGCCACAACCAACTTTCATCAACTTGAGCAATAAAACAACTTTTACTAGTAGCATTTAGGTGAAAGATATTACCTTTTGTTTTTGTTACAAATGCAATCACATTTTTGGAACTCACCAATATTCTACACTTTTCATCCTTGAATTGAAGATTGTATCCCTTGTCAACCATTTTTCCAACACTTAAGAGATTATGCTTCAAACCTTCCACATATAGAACATCATCAGTATTATGCTTACCATCAAGAGAAATGGATCCTCTACCATGGATTACACCAACTTTGTCATCACCAAATCTTATAACACCACCATCATACTTTTCTAAGCTCACAAATTTACTTTTATCACCTTGCATGTGATGGGAGCATCCACTGTCAATCACCCATTCATATTTTTCTTCAACTCTGGTAGCTAGAGCTTTCTCCACATTTGTACAACTAGCAGATTTAGTAGGTACTAGATCATTTTCCCTGATAGCAATAAATACCCATTCGTCCTCACTTAAATTCCCTTTATCAGATTCATCATCTATCACACCTTCATCAACAACATAATAACACTTTCTTTGGAATCTAGGCTTGTTAGGTCTTGGCTTAGGAACTCTTTCTAGACACCTTGAGGAAAAATGACCTATCTTATTGCAAGAAAAACATTTAAGAGGAAATTTCCCTTTATACTTACATTCTCCTCTGGCTTCCCTCTTGACAATAAGTACTTCAAGCTCATCTAGTTTTCTCTCTTCTTCTTCAATCTATCTCATTTCCTACTCATACTTGGACATTTTTCTAGAAGAACTTTCTCCTAGATCATATCTCTACTTATCTTTTCCAGAGATAGTAGCTTTGAATGCAAATTTTGTCCTAGGAAGAGAATCACCAAACTCACTTAACTCAAAATTAGTAAGCTTACCAATCAACATGTCTCTGGTTACATTTGTCATGGTTCAGATCTCCTCAATAGCAGTAGCTTTGTGTTTGTATGCAACAAGAAAGGATCTGAGCACTTTAGCAACAATCTCTGATTCTTCCAATGTTCCACCAGCACATCTAATACTACACACAAGTTCATTCACTCTCTGCATAAAAGAAGTGATGTTCTCATCTTCACCCATTCTCAACATTTCATATTTCCCTTTCAGGCTTTGTAGCTTAGCAATCTTCACATGAGCATCACCTTCATACAAATTTTCCAACTTTTTCCAGATCTCATAAGCAGTCTTCAGCTCCATTACATTTGTCATCTCAGAATCAGTCAGAGCACTCAACAATGCTTCCTTAGCCCTAATATTGTACTCGACTTCCTTAATCTCACCTGCAGTAGAAGGACCATTCAGTGGGATGATATATTTGTTCTTTGTAATTATCCAATAAGGTTCACCAATGCATCTTAGATGACACTCCATTTGAGTTTTCTATAAGAATAATTAGTTCCATCAAATCTCAGACTATCCTTCTTATATGTCACCATCCTAGATCTCCTCAAGCTATTAAACTTCTTCCGAGGAACCTGCTCTGATACCAATTATTGGCAACACAAGGGCAGACAACTGAGAGGGGGAGGGTGAATCAACTATCATAGAAATTATACTTATTAAACTTATTCTCAGATCTAATAAATAAACATGAAAGCATGAACCATCACCACATCAAAAACACACATAACACCAAGATTTTTTACATGGAAACCCTGTTAGGGTAAAAACCATGGTGGAGGTTAATCCACAAGATTATACCATGTTAAAAGTATAAAAAAATTATAAATGGGGAATGCACATGCATTTAGGCACACTGCCTAGAGCTCATTACTCAAATATAAAAGGATTATTGCCCACAGGAAGACACACTGTCTTACAGAAACATTCAAATTACATCCGAAAGATTTTAAACAGAGAAAATAGCATCTGCTAATGCCTAATTATAGTTTTGGTTAAGCACATAAACATTTGCTCCCTCTTCTTCACAATTTACTTTTTCCTACGAAAGATCAGAACATTATTAGCACACAAAACTTGCACACTTCACACACCACTGCCTTCAAATGGTATAAAAAATTGATCATATATATCCACAACTAAGGATAACATTATCTACATGTTGGCTTTAACAAAATATAAAATGTGTACAAACTGTCGGCCCAAAACAATAAATAATTTATCAATGTGGATCAAACAATGTTAGCCAAAACATAGTAGGGACCCAAAACAACATCCTCAAATATAGAACAACTTAAACAATTATGCCTCGAAGATCCACAACACACTACAATCACCTTGTCGGCCATGATCATGAAAAACATGAACTCAAAGAGGAAAATCACCAATTGCGAGCACAACGATCAATGTGGACCAACAACACAGATAGAGCACAATCTAGAAACATCCACAAGCATCATGAATCACCTCAGAAGCATCCACAATAATTCAAATTACTAGAATCACATTATCTTCTTTCAGGAACACCAACTAAAGCAACATAACAACTATCAAAACATAGATACTCATAAATCAATCAAATCTTCATGAGAAACTCTAAAACTTCATGTGGATAAACTAGATATACTTGTCAACAAACCCTTTAATCCACAACCTCTTATCATCAATATACTGAGCTAGCCACCATACTAAACTTTACTGCATCACCGACAACTTGCAACTTATTTTATTACAATTTTCTCAATATCCTTGACATATATAGCCTTAAAGACATTAATGCCAATAGTGTTGACATCAATGACAACTACATATCAGAAATATCCAACAAGTTATGTTCCACATTTTCTATTAGTGCATTCTTTGTCTGCCTCAAGAGACCATGCACACACTCTACAATTCTTTCTTCCCTTTTCTTTTATTGTATTCTATGTCTGCCTTAAGAGACTCAAAATACTCTACTATTGCACACACTCAATTCTCTTCATCTACAACACAACCAAACTTTTATTTTCACATTTGTGTACATCACCAACCTATAACACTTGCCTTGAGATTTACACACCGTATAGATCTTCTATTAAGGTTCACTACTTTTCTTCTTTCACAAGTTGCCAATCTATCAAGCCACATATATACTTATCTAGATTCATATATTTTTCTATTTTTAGCATACTGAAAAGCTAGGGTTTCAATTTCATTTAATACATATTCTTTATATTAGATCAAAATATGATTTTCAGCCACCTACATATCTGTGTCACCGATTTAATCATCCCAACACCAATAAAAATTGGTAGTTGGAGCAATTGGACCAATTGAATTCACCCACAAAGTTGGTTTGCAGTCAAAACCCTCATTCACACTATTGTAGCCATTGAGGACTCTCAATTTTGAACCTAATTCATTGATCTATTATTTTCATGCAATGATCCATCATTTCACATTTGTTGCCCAACTTTAAAATGTGAACATCAAATTAAATATTTGTTCAATAATTGTCATCAATATCCATTGTATGTAGCTTATATAGCATGAGGTCTTCCAAGACAAACATCACAAGCCTGCTATCCTACAAGCAAAAGACACAAGCCCACCATTTCTCAGTGGGCTAGTGGGTTAATGCCATCTTTCATCTTTGTCAGTGATGTGAAATTCACAATCGATGTGAATTAACATATCGAGCAATCATTCAATGCCACCTGTCTTCACACATTATCATCCACATCCATTTCCTTGCACTTTATATGGTCCTACCTGACACATGTTCCAAGCCTGCTCTACCATTGGGCTTTAGATGGGGACCCACCACATCTTAGCAGGATGGTAGGGAGGTTGTCGATTTTCAAGACTTGATCATAGTCATTGATCAAGTTGAGGGAAAATATTTTGCATGTGACTTAGGAAACATTATAGTCATTAAATATTTTCCAAGCTAGTAATACTAGGAAATATTTTAGTTGCATAGATGACTTCAAGGGCTTAAGTTATAAATTAAGCAACCTACAACCAACAATACCAAGTCAACATAAAAACATAAACCCTATGAAACTTCCATGACTGTAAACCTTAGGTTTTATCTGCAAACCCTAAATCAAAATGAGAGCATAAATAATTCATTCTTGAGCAGAGTATACAACTTTTGATCATGTGGACCACATCAAATGAATCCTCTCGAAGAACCCATATCAAGTATGGCCTTAGTTTTCCCTCCTAATATCTAGAAGCAACCTTTGTAATGTTATGACATTTCATAACAACTTTGCAACATTCTGACCAACTTTACAACATTTGCAAAACATGCTCACTATTCAACATATGTCTCCAAAGCTTCCAGACCCTGATCCACTAATCATGCCAACAATCTCCCATGTAGGATATCACATAGACATCCCCTTTTGACATCAATGACAACATTATGCCAATAATCTCCCCCTTTTTCGTTGATGGCAAAACCAAATGCTCAAAATGGACAAGAATTGCATTGATGCCAATTGATGTGTCATTTTATGTCATGTACCAATAACAATTTTTTGATACCAATTTCAAATGCTCCATATTTCCAGCAACTCCTCTTGATACCAATTTCAAATACTCCATATTTCCAACATCTCCCCCTTAGACATATTTCTCATCATTTTCTCTTGTTTTGAGCATTGCACCAATTTCCCCTCCCTTGACATCAATGGCAAAGGGCAGACACAAAATGTACATACTTACTCCCCCTTTTACAAGTCGTTAAAAAATATATTTACCTGACTTGATCTATCCTTTCAATTCCAAGGATGAATGGAATAACAATGAGGCTCCCCCTAGACAAATACCTTGTCACCAAGATTTAGTGATATGATGTGGGAGAAATTACTCCAAATTTCTACCTCAGGTATTCAAATTCATCCTTGGGAAGAGGCTTGCTAAATATATCAATATCTTGTTCTTCAGTGGGAACATATTCCATGTTGACTTCCTTGTCTACAACCTTCTCTCTAATGAAGTAATACTTGATTGGTATGTGATTTTTTCTAGGGTACATCAATAGATTCTTAGAGATGTTTATTGCACTTGAACTATCACAAAGAATAGATATAGGTTTATTGTACTCAACCTTAATGTCCTTGAGAGTTTGTTTCATTCATAGTACCTGAGTACAACATACTGATGCTGCTACATACTCTTCTTTTATTGTAGATAAGGTGAGTGATACTTGATTTTTACTTATCTATGACACAATTTTTTCACCCAAAAAGAATTCTTATCAACTATTGATTTTTCTATCATCAACATTACCAACCCAATCAGCATCTATGTATGCAATTAATGTGAAATCTTTTCTCTTGGGATACCACAGGCCATAGTCAATTATGCTTTTGATATATCTAATGATTCTTTTCATAGAATTTATATGAGACTCTTTGGGAGCAGCCTAAAACCTTGCAACCATACACACTACTTGCATAGTCTTAATGTAGTTAGGTACAACAAGCTTCTAATCATTGACCTATATTTTGTTTATTTCGCATTTTGTGATTCATCTTATTTGCTCAAATTACAACTAGTTATCATGGGGGTACTAACTAGTTTGCTATCCTCCATTCCAAATTTCTTAAGCATTTCCTTAGCATACTTAGTTTGAGACACAAATATCCCTTCATCAGTTTGTACAATTTTTAGACCAATGAAAAATGACAACTCTCCTAACATTGACATCTCAAATTCATCTTGCATATGAGTAGCAAACACTTTACACATTTTATCATTGCCACCACCCAATATGATGTCATCAACATAAACTACAACAATAATCATGTGCTCATTTTTGTATTTGAAGTACAAATTACTATCTACACATCCTTTCTTGAATTCTTGTTGTTTTAGATATTGGTCCAGTCTTGAATACCAAGTTGTAGGTGCTTGTTTTAGACCATACAATGCTTTTCTCAATCTATAAACATAATCTTCTTCTTCTGATAGCTTAATCCCCTCAGGTTGTTCTATATAGACTTATTCTTCAAGGTTTCCATTCAAAAAAGTAGATTTAAAATCCATCTGATACACTTCAAATCCTTTGTAAACTAAAAATGCAAAAAACATTCTTATTGCTTCTAATCTTGCAATAGGTGCAAATGTTTCTTCAAATTCAATTCTTTCAATTTGTACATACCCCTTGCATACCAATCTTTCCTTATTTCTCACAATAGCACCATTTTCATTAAGCTTATTTCTAAACACCTATTTTGTGCCTATTACATTTTTGTTTGGGGGTCTAGGAACTAATTCCCATGTCTTGTTCTTCTCAATCTAATTTAGTTCCTCTTCCATAGCTTTTATCTAGCTCTCATCCTTGTTGACTTCCATGTAACTTTTAGGTTCAATTTGTGACAAGAGAGAAAAATTTACTTGTTCCTTGTTATTTACAAGTCTTCTTCTTATTTGTTCACCTTCATTTTATCACGAATAATCTAATCTACAAGGTGATCCTTTTGGACATATTTTGTAGGTTCTTTTTCAACTCATGCTTCAAATTTTTCTTCCTCATTTGCAGCATCTTCTTCATAATCTGAGTCCTTTTCAAACTTTTTCTTATCAAATTTGACATGTTTAATGTTCTCATCAATCTTGACATTGATGATTTCCACAATCTTGTGTAGCCTCTTGTTGTAGCACTTGTAAGCTTTGCTTTGAGTGGAATTCCCTAAGAACATTCCTTCATCACATCTAGAGTCAAAGCTTCCCAAGTTATCTTCTTCTCTCTTAATGTAATATTTGCTACCAAATTCCTTGAAGTATTTGACTAAAACAGGCTTATTGTACCATAGTTCATAGGGAGTACTATCATTGTGTGCTCTTATTTGAACTCTATTTAAAATATACACTGTTGTATGAAATGATTCTCTTAAAAATATGTCTACTAACTTGGACTCATTCAACATTGTTTTGGCCATGTCTTTTACCACTCTATTCTTTCTTTCTACTACCCCATTCTACTGTGGAGTTCTTGGTGTAGAGTATTGTATCTTGACTCCATATGCTTCACAATACTCAATGAATTCACCAGATTTGAATTCTCCTCCTCTATCTGATCTTAAGCATTTTATCCTTCTTCCAATCTCCTTCTCAACAATTTTCCTAAATATCTTAAATCTTTCAAATTTTTGGGACTTGTCCTTTAGAAAGGTTACCCATGTCATTCTTGTATAGTCGTCAATTAGCAACATGAAGTATCCTTCACCTTTCAGTCCTCTTATTCTTGTGTGTCCAAATAAATCAATGTGAACCAATTGTAAGGGTTTTTTGGTTGAATATTCCTTTTTTTTTAAACTTAACCCTTGTTTGTTTTCCCTGCTGACATTCTTTGTAAATAGTATTTATAAGCTTAGTTATCTTAGGCATGTGTCTTACCAAACCTTTTGAGCTTACTTTCACTAAATTATCAAATTTTACATGCCCTAATCTTCGATACCACAACTAACTCTCATCAGCTTGACCTATCAAACAACTCTAAGCTTTCACTTCAGAGAGATTGTAAAGATTGGAATTAGTTCTTAATCCTTACACAATTGTTTTTCCATCCTTATCTTACAACCTTATGAATTGAATGTGACTTACACTTAGTAGGTTATGCTTCAATCCTTCAACATACATGACATATTTAGTATGATTTTTACCATCTAAACTCATAATGCCTTTTCCACGTATCTTAATTGTAGTGTTGACACCCAAACTAACCAATCCTCCTTTACATTTCTTGAGTTGGATGAATTTTCTCATCACAATTCACATATTTAGAGTAGCCACTATCAATCACCCACAAGCTTTGCTTTTTGGCATGAAGTTTCACTTGTGCAATCATTTATTGTGTGGGATTTTTCTCTCTCCTTCCATACCTTCTTTGGTCTCTTTTCTACCTTCTCTTCCATCTTCTCAAGAGTTTTAGTCTCTTTGTTTACTTTAAGAGGAGTGGTTTTCTTTTTCTCACTATAAATATTTGATCTTATGAATTTTGTTCTACAATTTCTTGTAAAATGACCAAAGTTGTTACAATTGTAGCACATTAAATTCATATCTACTATAGGATCAAATGGATTGTTGCTTACAAATTTTGTACTCCTTCTAGGAACTACTCTACATTCTCTATCCCTATGACCAAATCGATTACATGTATAACAGTACCCATAAAAGTATGAAGAGTACTTGGTCATAGCATTTCCTTGAGCCGAATGAGGGGGTCTTCTTTTCTTTTGAAATCTCAAATATCTTACCCTTGTGGAGCCATCAACGTCAGTTCTTCTAATATTTTTCTTGTTCTTCTAATGATTGGGAACTAATTAGTTATTCTTCTTATCTGCAATATGATTCTTTTCCTTTCAACTTCCTTTATCTTTGAGGTCTTCCTTTCCTTTTCATAGGTGTCCTTCTTGTAGCTTCCCTCAACATCTAAACTAGACTTTTCTCCTATTCTAAATCTTTCATATAGCTTTGTAGAAGCGTCCATAAATGTGTTTTTCCCTTTCTCAAGGCCTAAACTAGATTTTTCTTTGTTGGATGGCTTTTGTGTGCTCAAAATTCCATCAAGAATCTTTGAGCCTCCCTTTAACTTTAGACCTTTTTCTATTTTTTCTCTAGCCTTCTCCAAATATTTTCTTAAGGAAATTATCTCTTCTTCTAATTTCATACATCTATCAACTTCATACTGTAGCTTATATTTCACTACCTCTTCAATTATCTTGGCTTCTTCTACTTGCAACTTCAAGCTCACCACTTTTTGGTTAGATTCTTCAGGTTTCTTGGCTAGCTTGTCTAACTCTTTTTGTGCAAGTTTCTTTTGATGTTTATTTTCATTTTTCAACCTTTCAATCTCCTCCCTTAGGTCATCAATCTCATCTAGAGCACAAATGAGTTCTTCTAGATCAACCTCTCCTTCCTCTTCACCTTCATTGCCAAGATCCTCAATCTTTCCAGCCTTTTGTTCTTTTGCTTCCTTTACCATGAAAAAAAAATCATTTTCTTTCATCACAAAGGTGCAATCTTGTTCATCTAAACTACTACAATCATCTAATACATCACTGTCCTCTTGGATGTATAGACTCTTCTTATTTTTTTGAAAAATTCTTCTCTTAGGGAAGTAGGGTTTCTTCATTTTACCATCTACTTCTTGTTTAGAGTTATCCTTCTTATTGTATGGAAATTTGGCAGTGAAATGACCTACTTTACCACAATCAAAGAATTTGAAGGGTACCTTACCTCTATACATGCCAAATCCTCTTCTAAGTCTTATGATGAAATTTGCTTCTTCCTCATCAATCTCTTCTTGCCCCAATGTGGTTGCTTCTACCTTAACCTTCTTGGGTGCTTCATCCTTCTCCTTATTTGTAGCCTTGAAAGAAGCTTCTCTTTTAGATGGCTCTACATTTTCCATTCTCATTTCATATGTAGTGAATATGCCATGCAACTCATCAAGAGTGAATTTGTCTACACCTCTTCCTTCCTCTATTGTAGAGATCTTCATATCATATTTAGAAATCATAGACCTTAAGACTTTTTTCACAATGATTATGTCTTTTACTTCTCCAAATCCTCTGATAGATTTTACTATTTCATCAACTATGAGAAGATATTCTACAATCTTTTCTTCTTCACTCATTTTTATACCTTCAAACTTGGGTCTGAGAATTTGTAGCTTTTCCAACTTTACCTTGTCATCTTCATAAATGCTTCTCAACTTTTCCTAGACATCATGTATACTTGCAATGCATACTTTAGAGGCCGCAGAAGTGTTTGGACAAACATGTCAACTTTCTCCCTTTCGGGGATGTCAATGTGACATCGACTAGCAAGGCTTCTCCATTTTTGAAAAAATGGGATAAACATCTCTCCAGCATCCTCTTATGTGAGATTGCACAAGCTAGTGATGGAGGTGTCCATGTCAATGTTGTACACATAGTTTTTGATGAATTTTCATTTAATCTCATCCCATGTCTGAATATCCTTTTGTGTGGAAAACCATTCAAGGGCTTGACCCACCAGACTTTTAGAAAAAAGTCTCATCAAATATGTTTGTTCGTAGGTGATGTCCATACAATTGGTTGCAAATTCACGAACATGCTCAATGGGGTTTTTCTTTCCTCTATATTTTGTGAAGTTATGTTGAGGAATGTTTCTATTATTTCATTCTCATGTGCTAAAATATCTTCCCAAAGGGGATGAGGAGAAGGAGAAACAAGATCTTCATGATTTTCAATGAGTGTTTCTTCTTTCACCAAGATACTTTCATCACTAAAAGGAGAGGTATTGGGAGAAGAACAAAGATGATCATCATGCTTATCTATGTTTGTATGCTCTTATATCACATAATCCACACAAATAGAAGAGATACGAAGGGGTGTAAGATTAAGGTTAACATTTTCAGTTTCACTCTCTTGTAATAAGAGACTTTTATAACTAGGGAATGCAATGAATGAATGACTATCATGCTTATTGAATAAATTTTTCTTTGAAAATTTAGAGAAGATTGAAACTAACATTTGGAAATAGTAAACTATGCAAACTTAAAATGCAATGTAGGAATGAAATACAATTTTCAGTATTCAAGCAAGATAATTTTCTGATTACACAATGCACCAATCAGAGAAATGACATATGGAAAATGCAAATGTAAAATGGAGCAATACATGAAATGAGCTATTTTAAGTTGGATCTAGTGAAATTCATGTTATAGAAACTTAGCTAACTGATATAGGTAGGTAAAGGCACCAAACAAAAGCTTAAAAATAGGGTTTTTAGGTCTATAAAGGGCAGTTTCAGGGGTGAAAAGGGACTGATTCGCCCAAGGTGGTGAATGAGTCCCAATATGGACTTTTTTTTAGAATTTTGAGAAATTTTTGAGCGATTTTGATATTTTTTGAGTGCTATGATGTAGACCTAAGTTAAAAATATAGAATTTCAAAAAATTTAAATCAATTTAGATGCCAACAATGCAACCTAAATGCACTTTTTATGAATGCAAAATTTGAAACCTAGCATGCCAATTAACTAATGCAAACCCTAATGAAAAGTCCATGCAAGGCTAGATCTATGATGAAGGACTAAAAATCAGGAAAGGAATTATTCAAAAAGAAGGTTCACCAAAATGAACCATCAATTTTGCAGGTTCTATGGACTTCTCTTGCACTCTTAGGGTTTTTCACCTAAAAGGAGAGATAAAACCCTAAAATTGAGGTGGTTCATTCAATCTAAGGTATGCATGATGAAATTATGTCTAAATTAAATGATTGAAATTAAGGAAACTAATGAAAGCTATTGATTATTGAATGGAAACTAAAGAATGCAACTTGTTTGAAAACACATTGTGTTATGCAAAAATGGACTAGAAATATGAAAAAAATTGAACAAAAGAGGATGAAACTAAAAGTGTGCACCTAAGATATGGATGGAGACTAGAAATGACTTTTGAAATGTTGTTGATCCTAATTTTTAGGTCTAGTGGGACTCATTCACCATTCTAGGCAAATTAGTCTGAATTCTGTGAAACTGTTCCAAAACTTGTTTCAGACAAATGGGTGTCTAAAAATACAAAAACAAAAAACTAGACTGGAAGTGGGACTCATTCACCACCCATGGTGAATGAGTCCACTTTTGACTTTCTAAATATTCAAAGGTGGAAACATGTGACTTCGGTCTACACTTTCTACTTCTCTAGGTGTCTGATTATGAAACTGTCATATTCAAGCTTGAAAGTGACTTTTTGTGGGTATTTTCACTTGTCCAATGAAGAGATGACTAGAACAACTTTATAATGCAATATTCAATGCTTTCTAAGTCTCCAAAATGTCTAAATCTGTAAACACACAAGACAAGAGGGAGAAATTTTGAATGTTAGGGCATGGAGGTTTGCCTTGGTCAAGCCTCTTTATAGGTAATTAAACCAAAATGATAAAAGAATGTAATGAAGTATGAAACAATGAATTCAATACCATTTCATGATGTTTGATCTTGAATTTATATAGTAAAACATGAATAATATTCCCTTGAATGTCTTTGGAAGCTAACTTAATGACTTGCAATAATGAAACCTTAACTTAATTGGCTTGATGGAGAAGATAGATGATGAATGAATTTTGAAAATGAGTTAATGGATGTGAATTAGGGTTTAGAGACTTGATTTTATAAGAAATTCACCTTATTTTCCCATAAATTGGATCCCCAAGGCCAACATGAAGAAAAAAAAAGTTAAATTCTAAAATTTCTCACTCAAAAGTCAAAAATGGGCCAAATGGGACTCATTCGCCCCTTGGGTGAATCAGTTCCACCTAGTAGGGACTCATTCACCACAGGTGGCGAATTAGTCCTAGTGGGGCCCATTTTCTAGCTAAGATGCTAGGAAATAAAGAAATATAATTTATATGATGTCTATGTCAGTTATTTCATCAAATATTGCCTCGTGATTCCAAATATAGGGTAATAGAGGCCTATTAGTGATGATGTAAAGGTCAATTAGGGCTTGGGACACAATATTTAATGTGAAAGTGTGATTAAGTACACTTTACAACACTAAAATGAGGTCCACATAGCCAAGAAAGGCACAAGAACCAATGTGAATGTGCAAGACACATTACAACACTAGTTTAACATTAAGTTTATTTTACAATCCTTGTAGATTAGTGTGATAATGTTATTAAACACATTTTATAATATTGAATTAAGGGAAGATCAGTTCATTAAGTCTAGAAAAGCGTGAAATTATTTTACACACTTTACAACACCTTTACAAGACCTTGTTAAATGCATTTAGAAGGATCCAAGACCTAGTGTGGATGTGAAAAACACCTCACAACACTGAATCAAGGTCTCATTAAATCCAGTTTATCATCAATTATTCCCCAAATCAAGAAAGTTGCCTTTTTTCTATGGTACACTTGCCCATTTTGCATGCATGGTTCAACCTCCATGTTATTTTCTATTTGTTAGTTTCTTGAATGGATATAATGGATGTTGCTATTATAGTATATGATTAACTTCCAATCCATACTTTTGGAACTTGTTGATGACAAAATATTGTGTAAAGTTAGCCTAGGCTTATTTCATATGCTGCACTTTAGTTCAAATGTATGTTCATGAGGTGAATGCACAATCTGAAAATATGCAAAGATGCCTTGAACATTACATTGGTTTTGTGTAGCTGTAGTTTCCTCTTGGTCAAGAAAAACCATGTTTTATGAGACTTTTTCTACTGTAGCATCCTCCATTATTACTGTTTATTAATAGTTTAGATTTATAATAGCTTCTCTCAACCCTTTCACTCTTTGGTATTGATTTTAGATCTATGTTAGTTTAGGATTCCAAGCACCATAACAATATCAAATTTGGTGATTGAACTGGGTTTTAGCTTTATATTTTGAGTGAGAAACCATTGTTCATTCATTTCCAAAACCTTGAAACTCCATTTGTAGATCCAAACTCTCATGCTTTATGAATCATAAAGGCCTCCTTGTGATTACCAATAAATCACATCAACCATTGAACTATTCCAAGCATTGTAATGACCTGACACCTAAGAGACCTTGGGGTGATTGTTTGAAATTTAGTTGTAGAATTTCACCTTTCAATAGAGATATTGCACTTGTGCTTTGTCTATGTTGAGAAGTGAAAAAACACCCATCAATAGTTAGTATATTTTCCAAGTCGAGTAAGGGTGGGTGAACATATGACACCGCTTCATAGAAAGTGGATTTATTATATATATATATATATATATATATATCTAAAGTAGGTGTAAAAGTCACTACTTGCACTTTGTTAGTTCAGTGTGATCTAGGTTTGTAGAACTAGTTAGTAGATTCATGCATGGTTGGAGGATATCCATAGTTGTATGGTCATACTAGATATGCAGGAAACAACACTAGATACTCAGATGTTCATTATTAAAGGTTTCCATAACAAAATATTTATTGAAGGTTAGGGCCATTTTTTTAGTTAGGAAGATGTGTGGGGGACTAATAAGTCCATGGTTAGAGTAAAATCACTTGGGAAATACTCTCCCTTTTGTAGACGACAATTGAGGCTTGTGAAATAGAAGATGTGTGATCTAGATGAGGACACCTTGACCATTGAACTCTTGTGAGTTATGAATTTGTATATGAATATGATCTTGAATCAATTGTAATATGTATTTGAAAAGATGAGTTTTATTTACTTGGAATTATGTAATATTATTTCATTTATGCAGTGAAACATGGAAATTATTTATGCAATGTGTATTTATATTTTGATTATATGGGAAAAATAGGTTTTGAAGGTACCCAAATCCCTTTACGTCAAGTTACATCAAAATTCTATAGAAAATAAATAAATAGATAAAGCACTAGTAGCAACCAATAGCCAAAAAATAGCCAACAAACAGCAAGAAAATAATGAAACAATAGTGCTAAAATAGGTAAAACATAAGAGAATTACTTCATATTTTTTAGAGTATTGGCCACCACAATATTCTGATAGTAGTGCAAGTTTACCATTTTCATTAATTCTTATTTTTCTTCTTCAAAAGGCTTCCTCAAACTAGCCCTAATTCTTGTGCATGGGCCTTTTTTTTTTTAATTTATTCAAGGGGTAAACGCTTTTGACTGGAGCTATGAACCGAAATACAACCATTCAACAATACCACCCCAATGGGGTTTGAACCATGGTGGCAAGAACAAAAATGCCACCTATAAACCATCACACCATGCCAATATCGGCTTGTGCATGGGCCTTTAATTGGCAAGGAAAAAAATCATTTCCTTATTTTTGGAAAACTTGTGTTATTTACTTTTTGAGTTAAAACTAAGGTGAAAATTATTGAGTAAAAATTGGGTATGTTACAAAATGTTTGACAACTTGTGGCCCAAAATTTTTGTAAACCAAGTCCAATATCTTGTTGGTTGCTCCTTCTTTAGCCATTCTTTCCTCTTCTTTGCTCTACTTGATATTTTCTCTCAAATTTTTAACCTCAAGGGTCAAAATATATTTTTCCCATGAATCTTTATCTTTTATTAAAGATTTTGAAGGTGGTACTAATCCTATAAACATATTTACCTATTCCTACAACCTTAAATTTATAACATTAGCCTTATCCAAATTTTCTTGCAACTTTTTCACTGTTGTTTCAATAAATAAGGTTGTGATAACTATGAGGGAAGATGCTTGAATGACACTTATATTCCCTAATCTCGTAACTATTAAGTTTCCAATGAGCTCACTTGGATCATTGATCACTTGGTGCTTTTTTTTATGGGAAAATTGAAAATATTGCCAAGGTCTCATGCCTTAGGTTACATCCAAACCCAAAATATAAAGCATCAACTTTCTCTTTTGATTGCAACAAATGTTCATTTCCTCCTTGTCTTTAGATAACTGTTAAATGTTATTATAGATGACATATCCCACCCTAGAAAGAGTAGAAATCGAACATTCCTTACTAACTCTCTAAGCCTTTGATGTGTCATTGACTCCATTTTTTCACTTACCTTTGTCGAACAAAGACAATAATCTCTTTCTCTTTCTCCTTTGTAAGCTTTTGACCTTGCATCCTGTGTTGCAACTCTTATCCTTTATTTTTTAGGACAAAGTCCTTAAACTCTTTAGTGGTGATGAATTGGTCATCTTGCATAAATTTTGAACAATATCAAGCCCTCACATAATCTACCACTTGTCATCTAGTCTCAAAATTTATGAGAATCCTCTCATCTGGGGGTCTTTCTACTAAAACTCTTGCGGATGGATTCACAATTTTTATTATCTTTGGTTTCTCAAGTAAATCATCCTTGGTTATGGGGTAATCCACAAGGTATTGCACCATAGGAGTTATTTTTTGTAATGGAGTGACCTACTATGGGCTTTGTGGTATATTCCCTTGAGAAGTAGAAGGGTCAAGAACACTTGTTGATGGCACATGCACATTGGTAAGCAAATTGTCGGCATTATCCAAAATTGTCATCATTGTAATGATAGGATCTTCAACCTCTGAATATGAACCCTTGAAAGAAGGATTTATATGCATTCTCTTCCCCTTAACAATCTAGATATTTACCCATGTTCTTCTCCTCTTTATGGCTTCCTCCTTTGTAGAGAAATTCTTGATTAGGTCTTTCACATTATTAGGCTCATGCAAGAATGCTGCCAATTTGAAACTAGTCTTGGTTTCATGAATGAAGTGCTTAGGATCACACATTTTTGACCTTATCCATTGTCATTTTGTATGGGAGTAATTTTTTTGAAAGTAACTCCAATACTTCCCTTGTTGTGACCTAGAAATAGGAAAATACAATTGTGGAAGGGAGGATGGCATGTTTCTTATAGTTCCTAGAATGAGTTTTGTCAAACTCATTTAATTACCATATGATTTCCAAAAAGAAAATTCTATCTAGGATAGTTTTGGGGAGAACATGTGGTGCAACTAGGGAACCATACACCCTAATTTCAGTTACATCAGAGTAAAAGAACCAATCACCCCAATTGTGTTTAATCGTTACCTCTAGGAGAAGATCCTTGGGTCTTAAAAACCTCCTCACTTCCTCCAAAAGTCTCCAATCCAGAGATTGGTGAAATTTTTTCACAAACTCCCCAAAAAAAAATTCCTCAAAGATTAGATAATTGTATTATTCAATATTTTTCCAAAATGTAGGTCCACTCTTGTACTAGTAATAGTATTTTCTATGCATCTAGGGCTCTAATCTACATGTGGTTGGACCAAATATTTTTCCAACTAAACAAAATAATATGACACAATAAAGAGTACCATTTAAAGTGGACTTTGTGTTGGAACAAAACAATCTACTAAGAGGGGGGTGAATAGGTAGATACTAAAAAAATAATCATCTTATACTTAGTGCAAGAACAACCCTTAATTCTAAATGTGTAGATTAATACATGAAAATATATGAAAACCACAAGCACATGAAAGATCAACACATAACACCAGATATATGTGGAAAACCCAAGATGGAAAAAACCACAGTGACAGAAGTTGTTTGAGTCTACTACTCAAATCTAGCATCACAAATAAATATTCTATTACAATATTTTAAAGGCACCAACCCTAAGTAGACACCAATCCCCTATTCTGAGCACCAACTTAGTACAAATGAGGAAACAAACTCTACAACATTAAAAGCTCATATATGCATTAAATTGATTTTGTATAACCTAATAATGCATTAATACATTCAATACATAATTTTTGCAGCACACTTATCTCTCTCTTCTCACTCTCCTTCAACTATGGTCAGCTTCAAATATTCATTCAACACTTTGTAAAACTAACTCCGCACCTCACTCTCTAACTCTGTAACCCTCTTGTAGAAAAGCAACAATTTTAATTTTTGGTTTGTTGTTTTTATATCATTATTTTCCTTCACCATCAAACTACACCAATCATTCAAAAACCCTTGTCTAGATTCAACGAACATCCCATTTTTAATAAAAATGAACCTAGGGTTTTCACATCATTTTTTATTTTTCTATGCAATGGTTCCATATACAATATTTTTGATTTTCCTTTCCTTAGTACCACCATTTCAACCAATAAGCAATGAATTATTTTTTGAACAATTACCTAGTAATTTGTTTAAATTCTCCATTCATCCATCCTTTTACTTGATTCCATCAACCTGCAATTACTACATCAAAATTTGCAACTCCATCGAACCCATCTAGAAGAATATATTAGGGTTTCCTTCACTCACTAGCTTCTCTAGCAAGCTACTATTTATTGAGCCAATCAACCATCTACCTTATTCAATGAATTTTCCATATTCCTGTGTGCTCGACCTATTAGGGTCTCATAGCCACCTATGGACTAATGACATAATAAATCACACTATTTTTATTCATGCCTTCAAACCCATTTTTTATTAATTAAATAGACATTATTTGATTAGGATTTTATTTCCTTTTAAATCACTTTAACATCATTGACCAAAAAATTGTTTAGTTGCTTTATAAAATGTTGACTAAGAAAATCACATTGATTTTCAACATAGATGTAAAATCAACTAGTAGAAATAAGCCATGTTTCATCTCCTTATTTTTCCACAAATTTCATGCTAAGCCTTCTACCTGTATGTCCATGCCGCACATCAAAATCTCGCTAGCCTGTGGGGTCAACTTGAGTCAACACTTTTTTTTGGCAGGATGGAAAGATGCTTCCACCTATCCTTATCTCAACTATCAAGGATCAAGGATCCCTTGTTCTACATGCCTAACCAAAAAATATGCCTTCAAACTACGAAGACTAAAAGATACATTAGATTGTTGGGTGTCAGCTTTCGCACATCCTTCATACACCATACTCCATAGTTTATGTTTATTAAGGTGCAAGCCATACCTCTAACTCACAATGCCTAATAAAGTCCTTTACAAGTGGGTATGTGTAGGATCATCATGGAAAAAATAGGCCCTTATGTGGCAAAAAATTTAGAAAAATCAAAGTTAGACAAATTGACGTAAAAATTTGAATAAGTTATCTATATTATTTAAAAAATATGTAAAAATAGAATCTGTAGAAAATTGAATGTAGTTTCTAAACTACTAGATTTTTTTAAATCTATTTGGTGAAAATTTAATTTCAATGCAGTAGGTACTTAAATTTTAGGGAAAAATAAGAAAGGGTATGTCAGACCACCCTAACCACAATAAAATGATAATATTTTTATAATATTTTACATATAAGTAGAGAAATCATGGATGTGATGCATATTTTTGTATTTTTTCCAAGAAAATAATTAATTATGAATTTTTTATTACAAATTTTAAAAATATAAAAGCTTCATTATGTCTGACCACCTTAACTTGGTCAAAAATTCATGAAATTCATTTTTGTTTTTTTAATCCTATATTATACAAAGCATAGAATGTGACACATGTTTTGGATTAAAAAAATGTGATACCGTTTGAAAGCTATAGATGTTTTTCAATCAGCCTATCAATCAGAACTTTAGTCATAATTAAAATAGAAAATAAATAATAATTTTTTATTAAATTCAAAGTAAATCATAATTTATATTGGTGGAAAGATGAGAATCTCCTTTAAACACCCTTTTCATTTCATTAATTTTGGGTGAGAAAAAATTCATCAGCCACATACCCATCATATCGCCACTTTTTGGCCCATCATGATCTTGCACATACCCAAGTGTTGTTAATCATAACCCTATTGACTTTCAGGATTTCATCCTTCACCATACTTCATAACCTATCAAGGCCTTAACTTTGACTCGAGATGCCCAAATCCTCTTCAGGGTTTGTGGTGCAGGAGCACCTAGGCTGACCTCCATTTTGTTTGTCATCAATTTTGGCTTATACCTAATCTTAGCCAAATAAGGGTATTAGTGAGTTTGATTTGGACCTTATAAGGTCTTGTTTGTTTGTGTGATGAGTTAGTCACTAGTACTTAGGACATCCTAGTTTATTCAATGTTGTTAAATGTTGCTTTATTTAGCTTTGGACAGCATATGTTAGAATATAAAGCATTAAATGAGTTATAACCACATGGTCATTGTTAGAAGATGCCAAGGGATAGTTAAGGGAGTTGTTGGCTTGAGATCAAGGTGTTAGAGGTCCTAAGATTTAGGATCATGACACAATGATGGGAGTTGCAAAATGTTGTTGTAAAAGTTACATGATAGCAGTTGTGGAATTGCATGCAACTTAGTTGGTATGGAATCCCTAGAAATTAGGAGTAAGTGCTCGACCAACTTCCCTTAAAAGATGGAAAAGGCATCTATGT
Source organism: Sequoia sempervirens (assembly GCA_007258455.2). Classification (NCBI taxonomy): domain Eukaryota; kingdom Viridiplantae; phylum Streptophyta; class Pinopsida; order Cupressales; family Cupressaceae; genus Sequoia; species Sequoia sempervirens. Next base: position 14,899 of record VDFB02140935.1, on the reverse strand, counting down.
AGGTGTGTGGCTCATAGAAAGCAAGTAGTTTTTGTTGTAATCAAGTGTTGTTGTGTGGAATAAAAGAAAGCATTATTGTGTGGAATAAAAGAAAGCATTGCAGATTTCTGTGTTTACCACGTGCCTTGAGAAATAGAGTTAACAAAGGAATTTTATATTCTATTTTTGCATTGCATTGGTGTTCATAGGATAGTTGTGAATAACTTTCATTTTGTATTCAGGTTGCTTAGAGTAGACTTGTGGTTTTGAATTCATAAATTAGGTTGTAGAGGGTTTGTATCTCTATTTTGAGCGGTCAAGTTTTTAAATGGCTCCTGCATGAAATCTAACCACGGGGTTTCCCAGATATTGGATGGAAATGATAGGGGAGCCAACCTTTTGTACATATTTAGAATTAGGAGTTCCAAAGAGCCAAGCAAGAATTTGTAATCTCAAACCCTAGGCGAGCTAGGACTGCCCGGTTAGGAGTTTGATTGAGAAAAGTGAAGAACTTAGGCAGGGGAAGGGACCACTATATGAAAAAAGTACACTTCCAGGTGGGATATGACCAAACATAAGGATACCAGAAGGATTAAGGCTTGAACAATCCAATGGAGTGAGAAATTAGTAAGGAATCTTTGAAACCCTAAGAATTAGGCCTAATTAGCCTATTTGCCCTCAATAGTAGGAATCCACTGTACGGATGAGACAGAGATCTGACACCTTGAGAAACATTTAAAGGTCCAAAAAGGGTGTCTGGAAGTGAGATTTATTTGCTAGGTTGTTTGACAAGTTTGAGCAAGAAAAGCCAAAAAGTGACTGGTAAGGGCTATAAGGAAATAGGCCTCTTCAAGGCAAAATCTTGAGATTGGGTAGTTTGAAGACTAAAGACCCTCCAGGATGCATTCAGTTGAATGTGAAATGCAAGGAGACAGTGACCCTAGCAACCCTACAAGCAGTTCAAGAAAGATGATGAAGATGACACTTAGATCCTTCTAGGTGTTGGAAGAAGATAGCAAATTCAAGAGGTGTTTGTCTTCCAAAGGTAAAGCACAAGTGGAGAACTCTTTGAGAAGAGCTGGAGCAGGGCTTGGTTAATCACCCAAGCTCAACAAGAACCCATTGGAGTCAAGTTCCAGGAAGGAGACAATGAGAAGGTCTTCTAAGAGTTTGTGCAAGCAACCTTTTGGTTCAAAATAGACCATATTGGTATTAGAGAAAATCTTGATTCAAGGTTTGTGATTGATGTTGCAGCCCACTGAGTCAGTAGGAGAGAACACACCAGAGGAGGAAAGAACCATGGTGACTAATGTTGAGTTAGCTAAAAAGGTATAAGAGCAAGAGGAAGATAACCAGAGGCTAAGAGAAAGGTTGTCTTGAATGGAGAAGCTCTTGGATGAAGTCCAAGAAACAACAAATAAAGTGAAGGATAAGATAGAGCAGAAGGAAGAGCAGGAAGCAAAGGAAAAAGAAGAGGACTTGGAGGAGGAAGCTCCAAAGCCTGACCCTATTCTTGCTGAAGAACCCTTCCTAAAGGCACTACAGGCCTTAAGTGGTAAAGCATTGGAAGGTGTGCCACTATTTAGTGGACAAATGGACCCTGATTCAGTTGTAGATTGGATTGAAAGTATAGAAAATCACTTTGAATGTGATGGTATAATAGAGGCCCAAAAGGTAAAGGTGGCCAAGTCAAGGTTGAGAGGAGCAACTCTCACATGGTGGAAATTTGTACAAGCTGAAAGAGAAAAAGAAGGCAAAGGTCCCATAGTTACATGGAGAGGAATGGTAACTAAGATAAGGCAGGCCTATCTACCTGATGACTATGAAGTCCAGTTGCATAGGAGAAGACACAATCTAAGGCAAAAAGATATGGATGTTCAAACATACACTAAGGAGTTTCAAAAATTTTGCCTCAGATCAAAGGTGGTTGAAGATGAGAGCATCAAGCTAGCAAGGTACTTGAATGGACTTAAGTGGTCTATCCAAGAAGATATGAGCCTAGTGAACTTCAAAATAGTCCACCAATGCTATCAAATGGCCTTAAAGGTAGAGGAGAAAGGAAAAAAGAAGCAAGAGCAAAACCCCAAAAGTAGAGGGAAAGGGAAAGACAACAGAGGACAAAGAGGAGGTTATGGTGGAAGAAGTTCAGAACCAAGAGCCCAAGGAGAAGTCAGATACTCAGAACAGCAAGAAGGAAGTTCTAGTAGAGGTGGTAGAGGAAGAGGCTTCAGCTCCAGAGGAAGAAGTGGTGGACAAGGGAGAGGTAACTACTTTACCAATATGAAATGCTACCACTACAATCAATTGGGACACCTGGCCTATAGATTTCCAGAGAAAGGTAGTACTTCTCATGGAGGAGATAAGAGAACTAACCTGGTTCATGATGAGACAGCTGCAGCAAATAAACATCCTGAAGTGCCATTGAATTCAGAGGAAGGTGAGAACCTCATGATGAGGAGAACTTTGATCAAGGAACCGGTGAAAGAAGAACCAAGCCAAAGGAGGTCCCTATTTAGGATAAAGTGCAAGATGATGGGGAAAGTGTGTAGAGTCATCATTGACTCAGGTTCTACTGAAAATATTGTGTTAGAGGAGGTAGTCAACAAGCTGAAGTTGACAAGGATACCCCACAACAATCCTTACAAGGTCACATGGCTCAATAAAGGTCAACATATCTTGGTGAATGAACAAGCATGGGTGGAGTTCTCAATTGGTAGGTACAAGGACAAATTTTTGTGTGATGTGTTACCTATGGATGCATGTCACTTTCTCCTAGGTAGACCATGGCAATTTGACCACCAAGTTGTGCATGATGGAGCAAAGAACTCCTATACTTTCAAGAAAGATAAAGTAACCTTCAAAATTCAGTCTTTGCTAGAAGATACAAAGGTACAAACAACAGGTCCTAAGCTGCTCTTGGTTAGTGAAAAAGAGTTCCTAGAAGCCTTGGAAGAAGGAGAAGGAGTTGGTTATGTAGTGATGATAAAGCCAAGAGACGTGAGCAAAGAGAAAGCAGTTGAAAAGCAAGAGTTACCTAGGGAGATACATAAATTGTTGCAGACCTATGAAGGCATTGTAAGTAGTGGTGAACCAACAAAATTACCTCCTAAAAAAGCCATAAGTCATAGGATAGACTTGATACCAGGAGCTACCCTACCAAACAAAGCAGCCTATAAGATGACTCCTCAACAAAATGAGGAAATAGCCAGGTAGATTCAAGAACTTCTTAACCAAGGTTTTATTAGGAAAAGCATTAGTCCATGTGCAGTACCCACTGTCTTAGCACCTAAAAAGGGAGGAGAATGGAGGCTTTGTACTGATTCCAGGGCAATAAACAAGATAACCATCAGGTATAGGTTCCCCATCCCTAGGATTGAAGATCTCATGGATTGTCTAGGTAAAGCTAAGTACTATACCAAGATAGATTTAAAGAGTGGCTATCACCAAATTAGAATACATGAGGGAGATGAGTGGAAAATAGCTTTCAAAGCCAATGAGGGTCTCTATGAGTGGCTAGTTATGCCATTTGGATTGTCTAATGCCCTCCTCCACATTCATGAGACTCATGAATGAAATCCTCAAAGAATACATTGGAAAATTTGTAGTGGTGTATCTTGATGATACACTAATCTATAGCAGAACAAGAGAAGAGCACCTCCAACATATAGAGTTGATTTTCAAGAAGCTGCAGGAGGAGAAGCTGATGATCAATTTGGAAAAGTGTGAGTTCATCAAAACTAAGCTGGTGTACCTTGGATTTGTGTTATCACATGGAAACTTGAAGATGGACAGTAGCAAAGTGGAATCCATCCTCAATTGGCCTACTCCAAAGATAGTAACAGAGGTAAGAAGCTTCCATGGTCTTGCTCAATACTATAGGAATTCATAAGACAGTTTAGTGCTATTTGTGCTCCTATGTTGGATACCATAAAAGGAGGAATGAAAACAAAGTTTGTATGGAATGAGCAAGCTAACAAAAGTTTTGAGTTGCTAAAGGAAAAGATAGCTACCCAACCTATTTTGGTGTTACCAAGCTTTGAGAAGTTATTCACCATTGAATGTGATGTAAGCAATGTGGCTATTGGAGTTGTGGTCAAGAGGGCAGACCAGTGGCTTTTCATTAAGAGAAGTTAAGTGAAGCCAAGAAGTATTCTTCTTATGACCTTGAGATGTATGCATTGGTCCAAGCTCTAAGGAAGTGGAGGCACTCCTTGCTTCCCAAGGAGTTCATAGTGTATTCAGAAAACCAAGCACTCATTTTCCTGAATTCACAAGAGAAGTTGAGACACAGAGACACGAAATGGGTGGATTATTTGAAGCTTACACCTTCAATATCAAGCACAAGAAAGGAGCTCTCAACAAAGTGGCAGATGCCTTGAGCAGAAGAGCCCTCACCATTCAAGAAATTTAGTTGAAGAGCATGGGGATAGATCATTTCAAGGGTCTATATGTAGATGATGAAGATTTTGCAAATATTTATAAGGTATGTGATGAATACAAGAATCATTTCCATAGAAAATATGCTGAATATACTTTGCAAAGTGATATTTTGATTAAAGGGAATCAACTATGTGTTCCTAGAGGTTCTATTAGAGAGAACTTGATACAAGAAAAGCATAATGGTGCATTGAGCGGTCATTTTGGGATCACCAAAACTCAGGAACTGGTTCAAAGGTTTTACTATTGGCCAAGGATGAACCTAGATGTCAGGAGGTATGTGGAGAGTTGTGTGGTGTGTCAAAATGCCAAAGGTACTTCTTCAAATGTAGGCCTATACCAACCACTACCTATCCCTACTAGGCCATGGGAATGTTTGAGTATGGACTTTGTAGTTGGATTACCCAAGACAAAACAAGGCATGGATAGTGTTTATGTTGTTGTAGACAGATTCAGCAAAATGGCTCACTTTGTGCCATGTAAAACAACCAATGATGCCAGTCAAATAGCCTCTCTTTTCTTCAAAGAGATAGTAAGGATTCATGGATTACCAATCAGCATTGTATCAGATAAAGACACTAAGTTTATGATTCATTTTTGGAAGACTCTTTGGCAAAGAATGGGCACTAATTTATCCTTTGGATCTGCATACCATCCCCAAACTGATGGTCAGATCAAAGTTGTAAACAAGACACTTGGAAACCTCTTAAGATGCTTGACCAAGGAGTATGGTCAACAATGGGATTAGTTGATTGGGCAAGCAGAATATGCCTACAATGAAACTGTAAATAGATCAATAGGGAAGAGTCCCTTTGAAATTGTCTATGGACTACATCCTAGAGGTGTCTATGAACTGAGAGAGTTGAATGATGGATTCAAAGGAAGTGGATATGCCGATGATTTCGCCTATGCAATGCAGGAGATTCATGAGGTAGTCAGAAAAACATTGGCAGAAAACACCATGAAACATAAGACTAAGGTGGATGAGCATACAAAAGAAGTTCAATTCAATGTTGGAGACTTAGTAATGGTGCATTTGAACAAGTCTAGACTGCATAAAGGAGTTCCTCATAAGTTGCAAATGGAGAGGATAGGTCCCTGTCCTATCTTTGGAGAAATATGGAAACAATACATTTAAGGTGCAATTACCAGATGACAATGGACTGTCCCCTATTTTTAATGTTGCATATCTTGTACACTACAAAGGACCACCACTAAACATGGATCAGACCCTCCATGAAGTCATCCAAGATGTGGAAGAACTCAAACTGCCCTCCACTATAGTCAAACAAGCTGACAAGGTATTGGGCACTAGGTTCTATAAGAAAACTAGAACCAAGGAGTACAAAGAACATCTGATTAAGAGGCATGATCAACCTGATGTAGATGTAGTGTGGATCAAGGAATCAGAGTTCAAGAAGTTGGGCATTGATCTCAACTTGCTCAATCCAAGGGTGGATTGAAGTCTTCTATTTTTGGGAGGATGGTGCAGGAGCACCTAGGCTGACCTCCATTTTGTTTGTCATCAATTTTGGCTTATACCTGATCTTAGCCAAATCAGGGTATTAGTGAGTTTGATTTGAACCTTAGAAGGTCTTGTTTGTTTATGTGATGAGTTAGTCACTAGGACTTAGGACATCCTAGTTTATTCAATGTTGTTAAATGCTGCTTTATTTAGCTTTGGACAACATATGTTAGAATATAAAGCATTAAATGAGTTATAACCACATGGTCATTGTTAGAAGATGCCAAGGGAGAGTTAAGGGAGTTGTTGGCTTGAGATCAAGGTGTTAGAGGTCCTAAGATTTAGGATCATGACACAATGATGGAAGTTGCAAAATGTTGTTGTAAAAGTTGCATGACAACAGTTGTGGAATTGCATGCAACTTAGTTGGAATGGAATCCCTAGAAATCAGGAGTAAGTGCTCGATCAACTTCCCTTAAAAGATGGAAAAGGCATCTATGTAGGTGTGTGGCTCGTAGAAATCAAGTAGTTTTTGTTGTAATCAAGTATTTGATATTAAGGAATAAAATATGGTTAAATGGTGGGATAGTGAAGTGTTATCTGAAATTGTTGTGTCAGGTGCAAAATTATTTGAGGCAGCTAGAATTTAGGTTAGGAGTTTGATTGAGAAAAATGAAGAACTTAGGCAAGGGAAGGGACCAGTGTATAGAAAAAGTACACTTCCAGGTGGGATATGACCAAACATAAGGATACCAGAAGGATTGAGGCTTGAAAAATCCAATGGAGTGAGAAATTAGTAAGGAATATTTGAAACCCTAAGAATTAGGCCTAATTAGCCTATTTGCCCTCAATAGTAGGAATCCACTGTACGGATGAGACAGAGGTCTGACACCCTAGGAAACATTTAAATGTCCAAAAAGGGTGTCTGGAAGTGAGATTTATTTTCTAGGTTGTTTGACAAGTTTGAGCAAGAAAAGCCAAAAAGTGACTGGTAAGGGCTATAAGGAAATAGGCCTCTTCAAGGCAAAATCTTGAGATTGGGTAGTTTGAAGACTAAAGACCCTCCAAGATGCAATCAGTTGAATGTGAAATGTAAGGAGACAGTGACCCTAGCAACCCTGCAAGCAGTTCAAACAAGATGATGAAGATGACACTTAGATCCTTATAGGTGTTGGAAGAAGATAGCAAATTCAAGAGGTGTTTGTCTTCCAAAGATAAAGCACAAGTGGAGAACTCTTTGAGAAGAGCTGGAGCAGGGCTTGGTTAATCACCCAAGCTCAACAAGAACTCATTGGAGTCAAGTTCCAGGAAGGAGACAGTGAGAAGGTCTTCTAAGAGTTTGTGCAAGCAACCTTTTGGTTCAACATACACCAGTTTGGAGAACATTAATACACATTCCCTTGAACACAAAGGTAAGATGTATATGTGAAGTTTGAAGTCTGAAATACATGTGACTTAGCATATTTACTTCATCTTTTTGAGGGACTCGATAAGAGGTATGTCTGAGGCCTAAGACCCAAAACCATTGAAGACTTAACAAAAATTTGACTAAGTCTTTTTAAATGCATTTGGTAAGTGATAAGCTTGATGACCGATGCCTGATTCTTACTGAAATCAAAAAAGGAATTTAGTAAGCCATAATACCGAAGCTAGAACTCTGAAACCTACTAACTTAGCACCAATTTGACTATATTTTACACCTCTTTTGCATGATATTGCACAAATATTCTTTTGATTACAATGAAACCATTATGCCAACTCATCTCTAATCTCCTTTTGACATCAATGAAAACCATATGCGAACAATCTCTAGCTTTTTCATTCATGGTAAAACCTAAATACTTTGAAACAAAAGATGTACCAAACAATATATTGTAATGAAACCATAACTCACTGTCACACAGTCATCATCACAACTCCCCCTTAGTCATATCTTCAACTTTGACAAACAAGGATATTTTTGCTTACCTTCTTCCAATAGAGCATTTTGCTCAATTTCTCCCCCTTTGACATTGTTATGAAATAACTTGCACAATAGGAGAATATGATATGAAATATACTACAAATACTTGATAATAACTAAGAATAACAAGCCACTTCGAGGGGGAAAACCTCCAAATATCTCTAATGAGAACACACTTCACAAGTTGATGATGAAATAAGACTCACAACCTCCTATATATACCTATTTATGCCTAGGATATCACCTAGGCTGACTTAGACACACCTATATAAGTATTAGGCTGACCTAAACAACTAAATAACAATATAATAATGATAATATGAATTAATAGAGAGTTAAGATAGCCACAAGCTGACTATTCATAACTTGATGTACACTAATATTAAGGGTGTAGCATGCCCACCTTCTTCAAAGAAGCATTGTCCTCAATGCTAATCAAGTTTGGATTCTTTTGAATGAACTCCTCATCCTCCCATGTGGCATCTTCAACTGGTAAATTCTTCCATTAGATGAGATACTCTGTGAGAGTTCTATTCCTCAGCTTCTTTGTGCATGTTTGATGAATGCACTCTGGTTCCAAAATGATTCTTCCTCCATCAAGCTCTGGTAGTGTTGTTTGAGTGGGAATATTATGCCCAATTACCTTCTTCAAACAGGAAACATGAAAAACTGGATGTATCTTTGTTGTTGTTGGCAACTCTAGCTTCTAGGAAATACAACCAATCTTTTGCATGATTTGGTATGGACCATAATACCTTGGAGACAACTTATTATTCTTTTTTTTTTGCTTTACTGAGATTTTCTTATAAGGCTACAATCTCAAGAAGACCCAATCCCCAACTTCAAAACTTCTTTCACTACGATGTTGGTCTGCCTATTGTTTCATTCAATTTTGTTCCATGCCTAAATTCTCCTTGAATCCTGAAAGTACTTGTTGATGAAGAAAGTGGTCTTCTACTGCCTGAACTGTTGGTGACACCTTTATTGATGATGTGACAGAAGGAGGATGATATCCATAAAGTGCCAAAAATGGAGACATTTTTTATGAGCTATGAAAAGAAGTGTTATACCACCATTCTATAAGTGGTAGCCAATCTACCTATTGAGACTTTTTCTCTAAAGTGAAACAACATAGATATTCTTCCAAACACTTATTAACAACCTTAGTTTTCCCATTTGATTGAGGGTGGTATGAAGAGCTATGAGCCAATTGAGTACCCAAACATGAGAATAAATCTTTCCAAAAGTGACTAGTGAAGATATGATCACAATCACTAACAAAACCTTAGGTGTACCATGTAGCTTTTGGATATTCTCCACAAAATATTTTTCCATTGCACTTGTTGTAAAAGGATGTGATAATGCAATGAAATGTGCATATTTAGTGAGGCGGTCAACTACTACCATGGTGACATTATGACCTTTAGATTTGGGAAACCCTATGATGAAGTCCATGGATACCTCTTCCCAACGTTGGCTAGGAATAGATAAGGGTTGCAAGAGACCTGGTGTCTTAATTGTCTCCCCTTTATTCCTTTGACAAACCAAACATTCAACCACAAATTTTTGAACATCACCTTTTAGCCTTTCCCAAAAAAAATCTTGCTTGACTCGATCATATGTATTCAAAAATCCTGAATGACCACCCACTGGAGACTCATGCAACTCTGTGAGAATCTTGTGTTTAAGAGTGGAATTCTTGTAGAGATAAAAATCTCTTTATACCAAATAGTATCTCCCTTCCAACAAAACTTATCTGAACTACTACGATCATTTTTTAATTGTTCGATGAGATTACTTGTCGCAACATCATTTTGCCACTCTACTTTGGCTTCCTCCACCCACTTTGCTTGTAATATTGAAAGGGCACACAATAAGGCTTCATCTTTCTCATCCTTCCTTGAAAGTACATCTGCTACAATATTTTCTTTCCCTTTCTTATATACAATCTCAAAGTCATATCCTAACATCTTAGTGACCCATTTTTGTTTCTCTTCAAAAGATAGTCTTTGTTTCAAAAAATATTTTAGGCTATCATGATCTATCTTAATCTTGAAGTGTCTACCCATTAGATAAGGCCTCCATTGTTTAACTGCATGGAGGATTGCTAGCATTTCCTTCTCATAAATAGGTTTTAGTTGATTCTTACCCTTTGATTGACAACTCTCAAAATCAATTGGTCGAAATTCTTGCAAGAGCACTGCTCCTATCACATTTCCAGAAGCATCGAATTCCATAATGAATTCCTTGGTGAAGTTAGGAGTGGAAAGCACTGGATTTGTACACATAGCCTCCTTCAATATCTCAAATTTTGTATTGGTAGACTCATTCCAATGAAAAGAATCCTTCTTCAATAGAGTGGTGAGAGGTGCTACTATACGACCATAATTATTCACAAATCTTCTATAGTACCCTATCAATCCCAAGAAACCCCTCAGTTTCTTAATGGTTTTTGGAATATGCCATTCCATGATAGCCTTAATTTTGTTAGGGTCCACATTTACTCCTTCATGTGAGACTGTGTCCCAAATACTCCACCTCCTTAAGACCAAAAGCACACTTGGATGGCTTAGCATAGAGTTTATGATCTTCAAGTATTTGTAATGCTTGATCCACATGTTGAAAATGTTTTTCCCAAGTCTTGCTATAAATAAATATATCATCAAAGAATACTAACACAAACTTTCTCAAGAACTTCTTAAAAATGGAATTCATTAAACTTTGGAATGTAGATTGTGCATTGGTAAGACCAAATGGAATCACCAAAAATTCATAATGACATTCATGAGTCTGAAATGTTGTCTTACAAATATCTTCTTCCTTTAATCTGAATTTGGTGATAACCAAAACTAAGATCTAATTTGGTAAAATACATAGCTCCATTCAATTCATCTATCAATTCATCAATGAATGGAATAGGAAACTTATCTTTAATGATGTACATGTTGAGAACTCTATAATCTGAACACATGTGCCAAGTATCATCCTTCTTATGTACCATCACCATAGGCGAGGAGTAAGCACTTTGGCTATGCCTTATAATTCATGCCTCTAGCATCTCCTCAACAATTTTTTCTATCTCACTCTTTTGTATGTGTGGATAGCTATAAGGCTTGATGTTTGGTGGTTGGCTCCCTAGAACTAAATGTATGGAATGATCATGATCCCTCTTAGGAGGAAGTCCTTTAGGAATGTCTCGAAGAACAACTAAGTGACAATCAATTATAGCTTGCAAATCTGGATGAGTAGGAGCATTAGATTGAGAGAATTCTAATGAACATAGCTGGGCCACGAATCCATCCACTCCTTTCCTAAGAAAATTTTGCATTTGATGAGAGCTTACCATTTTTGGAGATTTTTCCTTCAACCCCCTTAGCTCTACTACCCTTCGTTCTGATTGAAATCTTATGAATAGTTATTGGAAGTTCATCTCAATCATTCCTAATGTAGTAAGCCATTGTACTCCCAAAATAATATCTACTACACCCATGGATATCACATACATTGGGGTATCAAGTTGATAATATACCATGGATAATTTAATGCTATGAAACTTCCCTAAACAACTAATTGTACCACCATCTGTAATCAAAACCTGAAACTCTAGAGATGAATATATAAAACAATTTAGACGAGTAGCTAATGTTTTGTTGATGAAATTATGAGTACTACCTAAGTCGATCAACACTGTTACCTTTTGCTTCTTTAAGAACCCCACCACCTTAAGATTTTGTGGAGCATTGAAACCTGAGAGTGCATGACAAGAAATGATTGGTTGAGAATCATGTGATTCCTCATTTGATTCCCTCTCATCCTCTAGTATGGGTTCATCCTCTTCTTCCTCACTTGGACCTTCAAAATAGAATAATTTGTTTTCACCGCATTTATGTCCTTGACTATATTTTCTATCACAATTGAAACACAACCCTTTTTCTCTTTTATCCTCAATTTTTTTTGGAGTCAACCTAGTAGGTTGTGTTGAATATCCTTTCTCTCTTGTCACATTAGCCCCTTGCTTCTTAGGAATCAAATACTTCCTCTACCCTGTGTGCTAAGATAAAAGACTCATTTATGGAGCTAGGGCTAAACATGCATACCTCATGTTGAATGTGATCCTTGAGAGCCCCCAAGAATAAATCATTCAATTTTTCCTCCGTAATTGTATCCACTCTTAAGGATAGATTTTGGAATTTCTAAATATAATCCTTAACTGATCTTGTTTGTTGAAGTTTAGCCAGCTGGCTAAAGAAGTTTTCTGTCACGCTATTGATATATTGTGCTTGGAGTTCCTCCATAAAAATTTACCATGAGATCATGAGCCCCTTTTTCCTTCGATGAGTGCAAAGCCAACGATACCAAATGAATTGATCTAGTTCTAGATTGGTGTATGATGAATCCCAAGATTGCTTACACAACTCCTAGAAGACCTTTCTCACTATCTCCTTCTTGGAACCTGACTCCAATGGGTTCTTTTTGAGCTTGGGTGATTCACCAAACCCTGCTCCAACTCTTCTCAAAGAGTTTCCTACCTTGTGCTTTACCTTGGGTAGACAAACACCACTTGAACTTACAATCTTTCTCACTACACCTAGAAGGGTCTAGATGCCAACTTCATCAACCAACCAGAACTACTTGCAGGGGAGCTAGAAACATTGTTTTCTTGCAATTCACATTCACTTGAATGCATCTTAAAATTTCTCTCACTTTCAACTTACCTGACCTCAAGATCTTTCCTTGGTGAGGCATATCTTCTTGTAGCCCTTACCAGTCAGTTTTTGGCTTTTCCTGCCCAAATTCTCCACATAACCTAGCAAAAAAATCACATTTCCTGACACCCTTTTCAGGCTTTTAAATCTTGCATAGGTTTTCAAGCCTCTGTCAGTACTGTACAGGTGATTCCTATAATCTTGGATAGGAGGGCTAATTGACCTAATATCTAGGGTTTCACTGTTCTTTGATGCAAATCTCCTTCCAAAGGATTTTTTGAAGCCTCAACCCTTTCAACCTATTAAAATGTGACTAAAACCTCCCTAACACCGTACAAATTCCATACCAAAGTCCCTTCCCCTACCTAGGTTCTTTAATTTTCACTCCCAATTCCCTAATCGGGCAGTCCTAGCTCACCTAGGGTTTGGGTTTACAAATGATTGTTCCATTCTCTAAACTACCTACTACTAAATATTTACAATGGTTTGGCTCCCCTTCCATATTCACCTATTCTCAGGGAAATCCCATGCTAAGTGTTTATGGGCGAGCCATTTAAAAGCTAACTATTCAAAATAGAGAAAATAAGCCTCTACAATCTAATCTATGAACTCAAAACAATATCTCTACTCTAACCTACCTGATTACCAAATGAACTATGCTCCACACTATCAAATAATCATAAACACAGTGTTGAAATAGTAAAAATAACACCTTGATATCATTGTCACCACAAAACACATGAGGTTTTCAATGAACACAAAAATCTGCTAAAAACTGTCTTCTATTCCACACCAAAAACTTTGATTACAATATCCTCTAACTCCTAACTACGAGTCACACACCTATTTTGATGCCTTCTCCATCATTCAAGGGTATTTGATCGAGCATTTACCCTGATTTCAAGGGATTCCCAATGCCAAGTAAGTTACATGCAACTCCACAACTGCGGTCATGCAACTTTTACCAACATTTTGTAACTTATCAATATGTTATGATCCTAAATTTTAGGACCTCAATCTCCTTACTCCGAACCATCAACTCCTTAACTGTCCTTTGGCATCTTTTTAACAATGACCATGTGTTTAGAACACATTTAACACCTTCATTCTAATATAAGCTACCCCAAGCTAATTAAAGCCAAAATTTAACAACATTTATCAACAATGATTAACTAGGAAAAAATTAGTCCTAATGACTAACTCTCCACACACACAATACCTTATAAGGTCCAACACAACCTACTAACACCCTGATTTGGCTAAGATCAGGTACAAGCCAAAACTTAAAACAAGCAAGGTGGAGGTCAGCCTAGGTGCTCCTGCACCATCCTCCCCAAAATAGAAAACTTCAATCCACCCTTGGATTGAGCAAGTTGAGATCAACTCCCAACTTCTTGAACTCTGCCTCCTTGATCCACACTGCATTAGCATCAGTTTGTCCATGCCTCCTAATCAGATGTTCTTTGTACTCCTTGGTTCTAGTTCGCTTATAGACTCTAGTGTCCAATATCTTGTCAGCTTGCTTGACAGCAGTGGAGGGAAGTTTGAGTTCTTGCACATCTTGGCCGACTTCATGAAGGGTTTGATCCATGTTTGGTGGTGGTCCTCTGTAATGGAATAGGTCTGCAACATTGAAAATAGGGGATAGTCCACTGTCATCTGGTAATTGCACTTTGAAAGCATTGTCTCCATACTTCTCCAAAATAGGACAGGGACCTATCCTCTTCATTTTCAACTTATGAGGAACTCCTTTCTGCAGTCTAGATTTGTTCAAATGCACCATTACTAAGTCACCAACATTAAAGTGAACTTCTTTCCTATGCTCATCCACCTTAGTTTTATGTTTCATGGTGTTTTCTACCAAGGTTTTTCTGACTGTCTCATGAATCTCCTACATTGCACAAGCAAAGTCATCAGCATAACCACTTCCCTTGACTCCATCCTTCAACTTTCTCAGCTCATAAACACCTCTAGGATGTAGACCATAAACAATTTCAAAGGGGCTCTTCCCTGTTGATCTATTAATAGTATCATTATAGGAATATTCAACTTGCCCAATAATTTGATCCCATTGTTGACCATACTCCTTGGTCAAGCATCTTAAAAGGTTTCCAAGTGTCTTATTCACAACTTCGGTCTAACCATCAGTTTGAGGATGGTATGCAGATCCAAAGGATAGATTAGTGCCCATTCTTTGCCAAAGAGTCTTCCAAAAATGACTCATAAACTTGGTGTCTTTGTCTGATACAATGCTGATTGGTAAGCCATGAATCCTTACTATCTCCTTAAAGAAAAGAGAGGCTATTTGAATGGCATCATTGGTTGTCTTACATGGCACAAAGTGAGCCA